>CAUJNA010001724.1:175000-257500 GCA_963377175.1 Effrenium voratum | reverse complement strand
GCCCTCTATGTATATAAATAGATACACACACGTATATATATATATATATATCCCTCTATCCCTCTATCTCTCTCTCTCTCTGAAAATAAAAGCTTCTGCGGGCCGGTCGCTTCTCCCAGAATCTCTCGAAGGTGGTGACCTGGAAATGGCCCCCGCCCTCCTTCTCGTAGAGCACCGTCTGCTCATCCGGGAAGACCTGGCCCGCCCATCCGGCCGGTGGCTCGAATCTCTTCAGCTTCACCGCGCTCCCTTGTCATCCACCCGCAAGTCTGACCAGGTGGGTCAGTTGTTCAAAACCCGGTACTAAAATGGTCGACCCAGAACCATGCTTTAAGTAGTAGGAATGCGGATATCCGCAGCGAATGGCTGGGATTGTCCCATAACCTTCATCTACCCAGGGTTTTTTGTTTGTGGCTCAAGTGATTCTGCCAAAGTTGCTGGCCATGGGATTTGGGTGAGGCGTGGGCCATGGGAATTGGGTTTGTCTCATAGAAGTCCAGCCAATAAACTTTTTGGGCCAGCCGCTTAAGTTGCCTGGAGAAATTTGGATTTCAACTAAGTCGTGTTTGCGTTCTCTTTCTTCCATTTGCTGAAATGAATATGTATTTTCCCGCTTGGCTTTCAAGGAAACCTGTCACTACTGTACATATGTTCTCATTTGTTCCTGGGGACTTAAGCAAATGGAGCTCCCTGACTGAAACTCGTAGGCAAATCCGCCGAAGAGAAGCCTCCTACTTAGAGGGGCATAGCCCAGTACACGCGTGCCTGCAAGTTCCCTGGCCCGCTGTGCGGGTGAAACTTGACATCCTTCTCCACGGCAAAGGTCGTCCCGTCCCAGGTCAGGAAGTGAGCGGTGCCTGGATCCCAGCATCCGAAAAAGAACAAACACATTGGCAGCGCGCTGCAAGAGGCCGACGCAAGTGGACAACTGCCAGGGTCTTTTGCAAGAGTGTCTTCCAAAGGTCGCCTGTCCACTAGCTTCATTCAAAAGGAGGGAGCTATTGCCAGCTTTGCATCCGATGCAACCCGGCGCCGACTTTTGTGGGACTCTGGCAGGAACCTCCATTTTTTATTGGCCCCTTACTGTAGATGACAGGAAATGTAGACCGTTGCTCATACGGAACCCTCTACAAGAAGAGTTCAAACCCCTAAACCGCCAAACCATAATTCAACGGTCATGTGACGAACAACGTACCGGGCCTCAAGAAAAAGTATCATAGCTTGACAGTCCTTCCCAGCCACCCTCCCGTCCTTTGTCGTTTCCGGTCACGATCTTCTTGCTCTTCAGGATGGTGAACTTGGGTGAAAATCCGCTTCGCCAAAATTGCACCGACCAGCACTCGACAAGGGTGGGACAAAACACACGAGTTAATTTTGCAATGCTTCACTTAGGATTGCGTGATGCTGGGCGTTTTGGGGGCCAAAAGGAAAACCCGTGTCGGGGCTCCATTTCACACCCACACACACCGCGTTGCAGACTCTTGGGCTTACTACGCTGGACGAACATTGACATAGAAAGTAAAAAGCCTAGGTCCTCCAGTAGAGAGGTTAGAATAAGGGTACCCTTTCTTCTGTGGTCTATTTTAGTAGGGGAACCCTCCCCAAAAAAAGGGTGAAAGGGCAATGCTGGGGGACCTAGAGGCTCTCCCCCAAACGAACATAGAACCAAACAAGCCGAGGAACTGAAGTACCATTGAAGGAGCCCGTGGGAAGCTCCCACTTGACTTGGCTCTTCTTTGCGAGGCTATAGGCATACAGCATCCAAGCGCTGGCCATGAACAAGGTCTCGTTGTCGTACCAGTACGGCAAGTCCAAGCCATCTTTCTCTCCTGCACCCATTTCGATCCTTTCTCTCTCCCTCTCTCTCTCGTGCCATCCCGCAGGCCCCAGTTAGGAGTGGCCCAGCATCCTCCGACAAAAAACTGGCACAACCTTCCCCTCATACTTGAGATCGCAAACACAGCAGTGGTAGAGGAATCCCCTTGAGATTGACTGTGGTGAAACCACCCGCCCGCTGCACACACACACACACCTATAGTTGAAACTGGCATCTCCCGGGCCCTTGGTGGCCAAAAGGCCCTGAGTGAGGAAAGGATGGGGAATGAACCTGGTGAGAGACGAGAAGTTCTTGTGAGGGAGGGAAGCAGAAAATTGGAATGAACCATTTTTGGGTCCCGAGCTGTCTGGAAACCACCAGTGAGGATGGTTCGGGCTTCCCTAAGCACCAGCAAGCAAAGGCGGGGCATGTGTTGGCGTGTCCATTTTTTTGAGGGAGCCCTTTTTTGGTTTGTTCGAAAGGGAAACCAAGCGGGAAACTCACAATTTTCTTTAGCTTTTGTTTGCTGGGGGGGCCGGGGTTGCCATTTTTAGACATCCCCGAAAACCGCGCCTTCCACCTTCCCCACTTCCGCGCCGTCCATGGCGAAGATCTTCACAATCCTTGGTTGCTGGCGAGACCCCCTGCAAGAAGTGCTTTTTTTGTGTTTTTTTTTTTTTGGGGGGGGGTTCGTGGAACACCCAACTTGATTTCCACCAAAAAGTGGAAGTCTAAAGATCCGTTACCCAGTTGCTTTCTACCTTTTTCCCTGCAAACAGTTGTTCACTTTTTGAGGGGGCTAGTGGAAACCCATGAGTTGGCAAAAAGTTGAAGTCCCAACATCCACGCAAAATGCGCCAAAGAAGATGTATATAGTCCCAAACCTTCAACCAGCAACCCCTTAATCTCCACCAAAGAGTCTTTTAGTCCAAAGATCCGTTACCCAGCAGCAACCCGGGATACGCGCGATTTACTCTGAAGGCTCAAATGATGGGAACAAATCACAGCTCCAACTGGGCATCTTAAAAGAGATGCCCAAAATTGGCCCTTTGGATTGGTTTGGATTTGGAGTCTTTGCCTACCCTCAATCTTCAGATGGGGAAGAGACGCCATGATGAACCCGCTGACATCATCCTAACCAGAATGCTGTGCACAGAGCCACCAGGATCCTATGGTGAGGGGGGGCTATCCCAAAAAAATGCCCTTAAGGCCTTATTAAGGGCTTATCCTTGTGTTATCCCGGGCTTCTCCAGGGATAGCCCCCCCATAGCCACCCGCAAAGAATCCATGAGATTTGGATTGGTCAAGAAACTTTCCCTTGTACCCCGCGTTCACCGCCAGATGCTTCCCGTCCGGGCTGAAGGCCACGGCCCCCACCGCCTCGAGGTTTTCGGTGGGCCGGAAGCGAATCCAACAGATGTTTTTTGCGGACGGAATCATACACCCTGAGGTCATGACATGACTTCGGCCCAGTTGAATGTAGATTTTATGGTTTGCTCCACTTTGAGTCACTGGTAAAATGTAAAGTCTAGATAAATCAATATGGCTCTGGTTTGATTTCCATTTCCCCTGTTGATTTTAAAGGGAATCTATCACCAGTGGACATGACGAAATCCGCTTCTCGCACCACTTTGAAACCATAGCAAACCATAAGGTTTGTGGGTATTTACAGGGGAAGCATCAGAAACCAGGGTGTTTTGGGTGGTGCGAAATGGATTTCGTCCATCCACAGGAAGAGGGTGTCCGTGGTTTTAGTGGGGACTCAGACCACTTTTGGAGGGGAACACCCCCCCTTTTACTAAGAAGGGGTTTATTCATCCGGGGTTAATATGATCCTCTCAACTAGAAGCAGCGGCAAATGTCACAGGGTCGATCAGCAGATTTATGTTCAACTCAGCAGGTTTATCTAGATCCTCCAGTAGAGGGGTTAGAATAAGGGTGCCAACTTTTTCGGTAGTCTACTTTCGTAGGGGGTTGCCTCCCAACCAAAACAAGTGGGTGAGCAAGGGCACCTAGCTGGGGGACCTAGTATTTCACATGGCCGATCAGCAGATTGACGTTCAACTCAGCAGGTTGGTGTTCAACTTCTTGAAACCCTAAAGACTGCACAGCTCGCAGAAGATGTATAGGGCATCCACCGACTGCGAGACCCAGAGGCGTGTGAAGGGGCTTAAGGATTGAAACCCTAAAAAAACATCATGCATTTGGCCATGGGTCAAAATTGTACCCCCAGTGAACATCCCAATCCCTACAAAAAACCCGACTAAATGGGTGGTGAATTCACCTACCCCAAAACGGTACCATTGGTTTTGACCCACAGCCATGTGGTCTATCATCAGATGTTTATTAAACTTCTTGAAGCGAAATCCTGAAGCTTGTACAGCTCGTAGAATAAGTCATGTATAGGTGATGGAATTTTGGGGGGCAAAGGCGGCTTCCCCAAAAAAGGCTGGTGCATTCTTGTGTTTTGTGTTTGCCGAAGCCGGCTCATGCCTTCTCCAAAAAGGGCAGCCACAAGAAACCACACACCGCTTCCCAAAAATTCCTTCGCAGCCGGGGACAGTAGGCTTTTTTGTAAGAGACACGGCCTTCACCCCTGTCACTGACTTGAGAACGAAGTAAACGAGCATCGGTTTCCGTCCCCGTCTTACTTTCGCAGGCATTCCGTCACTGGATCCTCCCCTTGAAAGTGTTTCCCTGAACGGTTTCCATTGAAAGTCCCGCGCTTGATCCAGAAAACCGGACATTCATCTAGGTTCTCCAGTAGGGAGGTTAGAATAAGGGTACCCTTTCTATTTTAGTAGGGGAACCCTCCCAACCAAAAAAAGGCTAGAAGGGCACTAGTCACTACTGGGGAACCTAGTCATAGCTCCGGCGCGCGCAAAGCGCCAAATGCCCGCCTCGAATTGGGTGGCGATGGTCGCCACATCCTCGGGTGAGCGCTCATTGAAGCTCTTCTCATGAGGGGAGGTCAGTTGCCCACCCACCAGTTGGGACCCAGAAATTTAAGGCGATCACCCTTTGGGCGACCAACAGCCAAAAGGGGAGACAGGTAACAAGGGGAAACCAAAAGGCCAACAGATTCTTCTCTGGGCAAGTAAGCATGTGTAACTATTTGTCCAACGAGGTAGTCGTTTGGCCCCCTTGTTTGGGGCCAGCTTGGCGTGCGTGTGATCAAACCAGGCCCATACAGTTCATTCATTTGTCCAATCAGCATCTCCCACGCTTCCCACTGACTGCACACCACACCTGCCCGGCTCTTTCAGCTGAACATTTCGGCAGAACGGGACCAAAAGCCAAGCGCAGGGTTGCACAAGTTGGGTCTGCATTGAGGGTACCCCTTGCATGTGGCTTTGAAGGAAAACCCAACCCCTAAAGCAAGACAAACCACCCCAGCTTGGTTCAAGGCCATAGCTCCATTTGCTGAAGTCCCTTGGGAACGAAAATGTGTTCAATAGTGATAGATTCCCTTTAAAAGCCAACAGAAAACAATCAACATTTGTCATGTCAGCAAATGGAAGCATAGGTTTCTCTCTCTCTCTCTCTCTCTTGATTGGAAGCCTCCACTTTTCCTCCTCCATAGGTGATGTGGGTAAATGGTGCCTTGCTTGCCCATCCAAAATGTCACATACTTGCGGCGCTTGCGACCGGCGATTGTTTAAACGGCAAGCATCGATCCGGTCTACTTTTCAGGGGCCATCGATTCGGTACGTCAGGTAAGTGGTGGGAGCAAGCCTGGTGAAAAAAACACTGAACGGAGGCTGTGAACAAACCACGGATTTCGTGGGTTGTAACCCGGCTTACTACCCACTTACGCACAATGCCCCTTGTTAAGTAGGTGGCTGCCCAGTTTCCCTTTGAAACCGTCCCAGGGCCTGCTTTGTCGATGGGGACAAATCCTGCCAGTGGGGATGAATGGAGGCCTGCAAAACAGAATCGGGACAGATTCACCTACTAGGTTCTCCAGTAGAGAGGTTAGAATAATGGTACCCTTTTTCCTGTGTTCTAATTTAGTCGGGGAGCCCTGCCCCAAACATTTGTAAAAGGGCACTACTGGGGGACCTAGTCTGCGGTCCGATGCTGAGCTTCACTGTGGTCCGCCTTCTTGATCACGACCTCTGGTCCTTTGGTGAGGGCATACATTTTTCCGTCAGCGCTGGCTACGACAGAGTGGTAGCCCGATTCCAGTGCGGTGGCTGTCCTCGGCATAGCGCACGCCTTGCCCAGCCTTCAGACTTGAAACCACCCACTTCCGTCTTGTAAGGGTAGTCTTCGGCCTGTTCCAAAAAGGGATAGATCAATGCCGGGCGGGAACCGGGAAAAGGCAATACGGAAACAGGATTCGGGGGCAACACACCTCTAGATTTACTGTTGAGTTGCAGTTTACTGAGGGCGGTTTTCTATTGTCGCATCCCTTTGAACTTCTTTACAGGCTTGTCTTTTCTTTAGCGGCCCCGCAACCCTACAAGCGCGAACACATGGAGGGCCGCAGCGCGTATTTTTTGGCATGCCCCCAACCAGAACTCCTGGTACCCTTCCAAGAGTCAGGAAGCTGACAGGGGTTGGAAGACGAAAACTATCCTTGTAAAGAACGACTTCCATGATTCTTGGAAAGAGGGTAGGGGCCCCAGCTCCCTTTGTCCGGCAACCACCAAGTAGCTAGGCTGGAATTGCAAAAAAACAATTCTTGTTTGCCTGGTTAGTGGAAAACAAAGGGACCCAAAAAAATTGAAACAAATCAAAAGGGGAGGTAGGCGATTTGGCATGTTCTACCATGAAACCTCACATTAATACGACCGCCGGCTGGTTGCTGGCTGCATGCTTGTTGCATGCTCTGAATCACACCCAACATATGAGGGGGGGGAGGAAAAAGTCATCTTTCTGTGCTCTACCTCGTTACATACCTCGCATGGTCGTCTTCTACATACCTCGCTACACCCCGGCCCGGGTTCAGCGACCCGTCGCCAAGCTTTCGCGTTGGAACCTTCGAGGGGCTCTCCTGCGGTTCGCATGCCGTTGTACCGAGCTGCGACTTAGCCGGAGCTGCGGAACTCGGCTGGAATTGGGACCCCGGCAAAAAATCACAAAAAGGGGAGCTAATTCTGGGGAAGGGACATGCACTTTGACGAGCGCTGCGTTGTACGGCTAGTACTTGAGCGCGCGAAAAAGTTGCGACTTTCAGGCTCCAGCGGAAGTGTCAAGCATTGTCTTTGCCTCACATACCTACGTAACCAGGACTCCCGCTACACAGCTCCGAAACAGGATGCGGAGCCGCCGTGGTAGCAGGCCCTCTCAATAAAGGGTCTGCTTCAATGCTCGCATGCCTGCTAGGATGCTTGCTTGGTTGCTGTTGGCCCCCCTGCAATAACTTTAACTTGTTCGGGGGTCAGTGGAAAACACCTTTATTTCCCAACAAGTTAAAGTCTAAAGATCCAACCCAATAGCAGTCAAGCTTGTTCTGAGGATAATTGAAAATGATCATTGAAAAAGAGAAATGAGAGTGACGAAGCATGTGAGGCCCCTTTTGTATCTTTCAAGGGTTGCAGAAGATTGCCCAGCGCTGGGCTTTCATCAAGCTTTTGTAGGTCTACAAATTATGCCATGACTTCAAAAGCTAAATGAAAGAATCCAAGTAAAGGATGAGCTCCCAATAAAATAGACAGAGATATAAACTCTCAGATGCCCAGTGGCCGTGATACAAGAAAGCATCCTCTTTTTGGTTGGTTGACTTTAGGGGAACCCTTGCCCATACAATGTTGAAAAAAGGAAGCAACCCACTGGGCAACCGTGCAAGATGTCTGGATCTTGGCGAGACAGAAGCAACTTAGGAACCGGGCCGGGGGCTGAATATTGACCAGGTTAGCTTGTGCCTCAAAAACAGGATCTGGGGGGTCGAACCAACAGCCCCCCCTACAACGGACCAAGTGGCATGGAAAAAACAACGGACCAAGAGGCATGAACAAAAAACAAGGCCAAGTGGCATGGTGGCCACGTCCAAGACCTCAAGCAAAGAGTCGCTCGAGATGAAGAGGAGCTGAGTATCCTCGAGTGCCAATCGACCCGATCGATTGGACATTTGGCCCATGAACAAAGAAAACGAGCGGAAACAGTTTTGGTAGACGTTCAACTCTAAAATTGACGTTGGAAGGGGAGCAACAAATTAAACTTTAGCAGCTAAGTGGGGATTTCCCACGAAACCACAATAAGAAAAAATGTAAAATGTTTCCCAACAACAACCATTAGCCTAGGCATTGTTTGTTTGTTCCGCACGGAGTGATGTAGTCCCATGGCTTTCGAGGCGGCCAGGAAAGTCCAGACTTTGAATCTGGACCTTCCAGAAAGCTTCGGATCGCTTTTTTCTCAGTCCAAGCTCTCCGTTTTCACAGGATCCCCCAACCAAACGCCCTCCCCCGCAAGTAAGATCTTTCGAGGGGGAGTACCCTGTTGTCCGGCCCGGGCCATGTGTGCCAAGCAGGCCGAGACTCTGACAGCCATGCCATCGAGCCGGAACCTCCCTGGAAACCGCCTGTTTCAGGGCTGCGTTTACCAAAAAAAGAAAACTGAGATGGCTTCCACTGCCCCCAAACTACTACCAAGGGAGATCAGGATGTATACCCTTGACATAGTGGGTTGTATAGTGGTTGTATACCCCATGTTTCCCTAAAAAAATGTGTGGTTTGGAGGCAGGCACCATGTCAAATGACAAAGGGGTTGGCATGCGGGGTTCCACTTTTTGACTACCCCTTAAACCTAGGGGCGCTTTTGGGAAGGGATGAACCACCACTGGGTTTAAGCCTACCCTGGGGTAGTCAAAAAGTGGAACTCTGTTGGTTCATGAGCCAAAATTGGTGCTTGTAAAAATGGACTCTGGTTCAAAATCAGCTTCCAGATTGAGAACCCCTTAGAGAATAACCCCTTAGAGAATAACCCGAGTGCTCTGGCTCGATTCAGACCATGATTTCTGTGGAACCCGGTTGAATTCGCTTTGCCTCCTTTTCTGGGCCCATGCGCAAAAGCCAAACCACATGTAGGGGGTAGTTGTGCAATCTAAAGCTGCCAATCTTCCGCTTGCTCAAGCCCCCTGAAAACAATCAAGATATGTCCAGCAGTGATAGATTTCCTTTGAAACCAACAGGGAAACATAAACATATTCTTAAGCAAATGGAAGCAGTTCAAAAAAAAGAAGACACCTGGCCCGCTGCCCCAAAATCCATGGCGAAAACAACAATGTTTCTTGTTCAACATCATTGCTGGTTTCGCAGGAGACTTTTCAGGTCTTGTTTAAAGTGTTGCAGCCACCCCTGCTCATAGGTGTCCTTTTGGGGCAAATAGATGGCCCTGGTAGATGATTAAACCACCAGGCAAACCAGCGAAACCCATGTATTTGTCGACCAAAAAAAACAAAAAGGACACCTATGCCCCTGCCTTTCTTGAAGGCACTTTTGAACTTCGCTGGATCCACCTTCAGCGCCGGAGCCTTCACCTCCGGTTGGTCTGGAGAAGTGAAACCCGTGGCAGGGGAAACAGCCCATTCCTCCCCAAAGTCGACAAGGGGTCCAGTCCAACCCTTCGGTGTGCTTTTCCGCCTGGAGAAAGTGAGAACACATGCCCAGCAGTGAAATCGAGCTCAACTTTTCTTAGCCGAGAGGGGGAACACATACTCAGAAATCCGCAAAAATGGAAGGACCCAACAGCAGCCGCGCTAATGGAAGTGCACCACCATAGGTGCCCTTTTAGTGCAAATAGATGGGTTTCCCTGGTAGGTGACATAAAAAACCAGGTAAACCAGGGAAACCCATACTTTCTTTCTACAAAAACAACCAAAAAGGACAAAACAACAAAAACAAAAACACAACAACCACGAAAACAACCAACAAGGACAAAACAACAAAACAACCAAAAACAAACAAAAGGACAAAACAACCAACACAACCAAAACAACCAAAAGGACAAAACAATCAAAAACAACCAAAAACAACCAAAAGGACAAAACAACCAAAACAACCAAAAACAACCAAAATTGCAAAACTGCCAAAACAACAAAAAATAACCAACAAACAACAAAAAGGACAAAAAAACAAAAACAACCAAAAATGATAACACAACCAAAACAGCCAAAAAGGACAACGCAACCAAAACAACCAAAACAACCCAAAAGGACAAAACAACCAAAACAGCCAAAAAGGACAACACAACCAAAACAACCAAAACAACCAAAACAACCAAAAAGGACAAAAGAACCAAAACAACCAAAAAGGTCAAAACAACCAAAACAACCACAAAGGACAAAACAACCACAAACAACCAAAAAGGACAAAACAACCAAAACAACCAAAAACAACCAAAACAACCAAAAAGGACAAAACGACCAAAAAGGACAAGACAACCAGAACAACCAAAAAAGGACACCTATGTGCACCGCCCTCGACTCGACTCACCGCGCCTCCTCCTTTGCGGGCTCCGCCTCGCCCGACTTGGCGCCTGATGCTCCGCAGCCCATGGCGAGAGTGGAGGAGAGCTATTGGATCGCGCGCGTGGAGGAGAAAGCTGATTGCAACGCGGCGGAGACGGCCATGGGAATAAATAAAGCAAGGGGAAGCAAAGCAACCGAGCCCACAAAGAAACAACCCTTGCTCCTAGAGGGGTCAAAAGGTTCTATGAACATGGGGTGACCATTCGGGAAGCCACAAAAACCTGGGCTGCCCTCTTTTTTGCGGGCAAAATTCAGAAATCTCCACTAAGCACCAAAAAGCTGAAAGGCAAAGGGCATGGCTGGGAACCACCAAGAGAACACCCCCTGGCGAAAAAAAGAAAAAAAGAAACAAAAGGATTCTGAGCTGTCCCCCACGGGGTTTATCGCAGTGTCAGCAAGCGTCAGCAGTGTCCCCCCCAAAAAGGGGGGGGGCGGGGAGGGCTAGCGCCAGCTGATCAGGGTGGCTGGATTGGCTCCCTAATTCTTACCCCTTAAAACTCCAAGCCCTGGGGAAGTTAATCTTTTACAGACATTTTTGCCCATATATACCCCCAAAAAGGTGAGAACAGTTTTGAATTTAAGAGGTAAGTTTAATTAGGCCCGCTCACCCCGACCCCCCCGTCCGTCCCCCCGTTCCCGAGACACGCGAGATCCGAACGCCTCCCCCCGCGCGATTCCCGAGATCCGAACGCCGCCGAGTCGTGAAAGATCCGAGGCGCAGAGGTCCCTTGGAAGCTCCCTTGGAAGCCGCCTGGGCGGAGACCCAAATCCCCCCAGGCGTCAACACCAGGTGTTTTGTTTCATGCTCTTCTCTTTTTGTGCTCTTTCTGCTGTTCTTCTTTTTGGCCCTTTCTCTGTTTTTTGTTTTGTTTTGTTTTTCCGTTTTCTTCTCCGTGTTGTTCTTTGTTTTCGTGTTTTGTGTTTTGTTCCGTGCTTTTCTTTCGCACATTGCTGCCTTCCAGGGATTTGTGTTGCTGCATGAGAAAGCTTGCTACATCCGGCTAGCTTCTCCTTTGCCATCCGAAGCTTCGGTTTTTACTACAAATATCCACCTCCCGCCTTTTTTGAAGACACTCCGGAACTTGGCCGGGTCCAGCTTCACAGGAGGAGCCTTCACCTCGACTGAAAGGCAGGGCCGTCCGTTGTCCGACCCCCCGGCGAGCGGTGAGAAGAACTTGTGGCTTTTCAGCGGGAAATCCAAGCACCAAACACGAAACATGGCCAGAAACCCAACTAGGTCCTCCAGTAGAGAGGTTAGAATCAGGGTACCTTTTGTTTTTTTCTCCTTCCCCTGTAGTCGATTCGAGTAGGGGAACCCTCCTCCACAAAAAATGGGTGAGAAAGGGCGCCAATCGCTTGGGGACCTAAAGCCAAGGGGCTGAGCTGTGGGAGCTTCAAACATCCTAGAGACCTCCAAGTTGGCAGTTGAACCCAGGAAACCACCGACTGGAGGCTTGAACAGTTGCAGTTGAGTGGGTTTTCCCTCCATTTGCTGAAGTGGAACAAATGCGAACATATTTCCAGTGACAGATGCCCAAAAAGCCAACAGGGGTGCTATAAAACCTAGGTCCTCCAGTAGGGAGGTTAGAATGAGGGTACCATTTGTTTTGTCTATTCTAGTAGGCTTCGGAACCCTCCCCACCAAAGGGTGGGAAAGGGCGCCTGGCTGGGGGGACCTAGAAACATCCTCATTTCATTTCAGCAAAAATAAACATGGTTTCTTCAGGCGGCGAAGCCGCGGCTCCCACACCCCCAGGCCGTCGACGGCTGGAGCCTCCTGTTTGTTTTTGGGGCTTCTGCCACCTTCTCCGCCTTCCCCGAGGATGCTCCACAACCCATGGCGTCGCGACGGGCGTTTCCCGCGGCTGAAACCGAACTTGGAGCTGCGAAGAAGACTGGGCTTCCCGTTTTCTGATCCCTCGCGAAAAGTGACTAGCTTTTAGTGGGTTGAATGGAAACTGCCGCTAAACACTAAAAAGCTGAAAGGGGGTGGCTGGGAGCCACCAAGAAGATGGTTTTTCCCCCACGGCACCTACTTAAGACTGAACCCAGGCACAATGCGGGGAGACCGCAAAGCTTTCTAGAAGGATCCTACCCAACATTTGAAAGCCCAATGCAAGATTGTGGCTGAATTCCATCTGGTGATTAAATTCCCAGGCTCCCAATGCCCGTCAGATGCCCCCTAAAATAATCCACCAGGCAATTCGCGGTCTTTTTCGCTCTCAGCACGGGTGATGATGTGCTCCTGTCCCAGGCTCGTACGGCCGCGAAAGCTTTCGCTTGGCTTGGGCCCACAATGGACCCCAGAAAGGTGTCCGACGTGGATATGTCAATTCAATCAAACCCCAAGAAGGGGTGTCTTAAGGACCCATTGAAATGGTGTTCTGGAATCGGGCCTGTGGCGAGCAATTCCGCAATTCCACCGGACAGCACGAGAAATCAAAGGTGGCCAACTTTGTTCGTGCACACGGACCTGCAAGATGCAAGGAACCAAGAAACCAAGAAAACAATTGTAAAACACAAATCCTCTTAGTTCCCTTTGCAAGGAACTAGAGCCTGGCTGTTAACAACTCGCAGCGATGCAAACTTTGATAGTGACCTACTGTGGATTGACAAACTCCTGCAGGATAAACCGCCCAGCTGGCGCGAAGTGCATTTTGTCCACGCACAGGACTACTGTGGTCTGCACGGTGCCATCCTTCAATGCAAATTGCAATATATATATATATATATATATGTGTGTGTGTATGCAGTAAAATAAAAGTATATTCCTCCATTCTTCTGGGCGTCACCCACTTCGGAAACATAATCATACCAATCCTACGTTTCTCGCAGCAAGCGGCTTGGCGCTTGCAAGCCCTGGCGAGCTTTCAACTATCTGGAGAACATATCCTATGATGAAACCAAGTGGCAGGTAAACAAAAGAAACAAGGAGAAAAGAGGAAAACACAAAAATGGGGACAAAAGGTTAAAAAAAAACAAAAAACTGACCTAACCATCCTAACCCCCCAAAAAACAAACCAGCATAGCGACATGTGTTACAACCTCTGCACTCAGAACTTGCAGAACTTGCAGGTGCGCTTGCCTTGCCATACCTTCGGGGCTCTTCGGCCCTGTGGCATGGTGATGAAACTCGCCATAAGGGGCGCCTTTTGCGTCGCGGGGACGCAGTTGGTCGAAACAAAACTTCCAGCCACGCAAAGCGTTGCGTGGTTCTCTTTACTGCGGGGCAATAGAAGGGAAACAAAGACCTGGCTGAGACCTCCAACCTTTTTCAAGCTCTGTCTAGGGGGTAATTCCCCAGCCATCCTGTTTTTCAAAAACCAGCCATTTCTTATGGGGTTTTGGTGGTTTTCTTGAAAGATCCGGATTTCTGGAAACCTAGACTCTCGGATGTTTCTCACCTTCCCCATGGCAGGTGCCAGACCTCCTACCAAGTCGTCGGTCCCTTCCGCCGCCCCACTCTCAGACCGCCGGCGCCGCTGCCGCCGGCGCGGCGTAGCCCAGCGCGAAGACTTCGAGACCGGCGAAGCCCGCGGTGGCCACGAAAGTGCCCGCAGGGTTCATCAGGACCTCACGACACGAATCGCACCTCGCAGCGAAGAGGTGCGAAACCAACCAATCAGGAGTCGATGACGAAAACGTTTAAAACAAAAAAAGAACAAAAAAGAAAGAAAGAAAACAGAAAAAGAAAAAACGGAGATACGCCAACACATGAGTCGATCCCCAACGTAAAACAAAAAAAAACAAAAAACAGAAAGAATGGTAATGTGTTTTTTCCATGGTTTCCAGGTGGCGAGAAAGGGATTTCTTCCGTCGGTATGGGCTCTCGAAAGTGGAGCGATTGCCCAATCCAGTTCTCCATTGAAAACTCACTAAGGAGACAGTTTCCTAGCGTAAGGATCAAGTTGAACAGCTCAGCTAAGCGACGGGTTGGTCCCTGTTTTCGGGGAGGCCCTGAATTAAATTGGCACCATGCCTTGAATCAGAATGTACCGAAAGCAATATGGAGAAGTGTCAGGTGAAGTATGCTCGCGGAAGATGTGGCAACAGCCTTTCCGGGTGTGGACGTCTACCTAACCCGAATTCATGTCCCCCAACTTTTAAGATGGTTTCCCTATTAAAATTCACCGCCGATTCGGAGCCCTTAGAACTCTTACAGGGAAGCCACACGAAAATGAACCATTTCAAGGGACCTCTATTTGAGAAACTCCCAAAACACCGGCAAGCTGCTCATCCCCTTTTGGTATCCCTTTGGGTGGATTCAGCATTCTGGGAAATCTAGCACTAACACCGCAAATCGGAAGTTGAGAGAATCCCCAATACGATTGGAACCTGGAATTGTCTCAACCGCTCAATCGCTTTTCCGAGAGACCTTAGCAAAGTTGCAAGGCAAACAGCTTGCCTTTCAACTTGCACAGCAATGTCTAAATCTCCAAACTCCAAAATTCCAAAACAATTCAAGATTGAGCGCCCTGCTCCCCATCAACTTGAAATTGCCTGCCCGCAACCATACCCAGAATCAATCACCAATCCAGTCCAAAAGATCACCTTCCCAACATGGAAGTGAGTGGAAGTGGAAGTCACAGACCTGTAGAAAGACCACTTTCACCTTGGAAAATGCCTTTGTGCAGATTCTGCAACTCGGAACTACTGTGGATGGGCGAAATGCGTTTGCAACACCTTACAAACCCTGGAATGATTCGATTCCCCAACGCAAAGCTCAACAAACAGGTTTTGCGAAATGGATTTTGGCCATCCACAGTTCGTTGCCGAGAAGGCACCTGAGCCAACAAAACAAAAACAACGGCCCGACAAGCGCCGCGGGGGCGCCGAGCCAACGCTGGGCAGGTCGTCCTCCTCGCACTCGCCGCGGGCAAGCACCTGCCTGGGTGCTTGGGCTCCGCAGAAGGATGCGGTTCCCTAGGTCCTCCAGTACAGAGGAAACAAATGAGAACATATTTCCGGTGATAGATTCCCAAAAAGACAACAGGGGGGTATAAAACCTAGGCCCTCCAGTAGAGAGGGCGTCCAACTTTTTGCTTTTGCTCCCCTGCCCGGGGAAGATGCTCCACACGGATGCTCCACTTGTGTCCACCTGTTACAAGTTGGAACCAGGTCCTCCATTAGAGAGGTTAGAAGAAGGGTACCCTTTCTTCTCTTTCTTCTGCTGTTTATTTTTGTAGGGGAACCCTCCCCCAAAAGAGGGTGAAAGTGTAACACCGTGTTGGCCGTGGCGTGGCTCAGATCTTGCACTGGCCATCGGGTGCACAACGCTGACCCATTCGAAAACAATTTCTGAGCCGTTGCTTCTGATGCGCCTTGGCAGCGCGCACTAAAGACTAGGCCTGTTGCGAATGCGTCAAGACAGAGCGAACGGCTTAAAGAAAACCACTGCCGCAAGTTTTGCCTGCGAAGCCTGCTCTCCAAACAAACGAATCAAGAAGCGGTCCGGTGGCCGGAGCAGGAAAACCAGGCACAGCAGTCTAAGTTTAGCTCTTGCGGCATCCGACGCGGGGCACAAAAAGGAATGCGACACCGTGGCCCGAAGCTGCCCGCGTGCGGGGGAATCAAGAAACAAATGCATAAGCTGCTCACCGAACAAAGGCAGGGGCCACCGAGCAGGAATCCTGATCACCCCCCATACTTTGTCATGCCACCACGCATGCTGGGAAAGAACGGCGGAAGTGTCCAATACCCACCGAGGCAAGCCAACCCCCACACAGCCATAGGGCCTGCATTGTTTGGAAAACTCGAGGTTTTTGGTTTTTCTGGAGAAGTGTAAAAGACATCGAATTTCCAACAAAAAACAATTGCAGGCCCTATGTCCCTAAGCTTGGAGTGCCCAGCTATCGGGCCGGCAATTTTGTGTTTTGTTCGTTTTGTTGGAGAGCTCGAGGCTTTTTGGGTTTTCTGGGAAAAGTGTAATCAACTTCGGGCATTCCGCCCCCCCCCCCCCCCCACCCCCCCAAAAAAAAGTGCCCAAATCGCGAGCCCTATGTCCCCAAGCTTGGATTGCCAGCCATAGGGTCTGCTGCTTTTTTGCTTTGATTTGTTAGGTCGGTTTTTGATGAACAACGCGCCCCCAGGAATCTGAAAACGCAGCCTCCAGGGCGTCCCCTTCTGAAAGAATTCCAAGGTTAAGGTGCCCTTCTGAATTTTACCTTGCTTCCCTGAACGTGGAAAAAGACACTCTCACAAAGCGCCCTCAGCCACTCTAACCCCCAGCCACTCTGAGCCACTCTGAGCCGCTCTGAGCCACTCCGCGCCACTCTGAGCCACTCAGACACTCCAAGTGGCTGAGTGGCTGTGATCGGGAGATCCACAAATACGATCGTCCAATCGATTATTATACATCCTATTTTCGGGATCGCTGATGTCTTTCCTTATGAGTGCTACTTCATATTGTTTAACCAAGTTCCACCTAATTGCTATCTCACATTAAATAGCCTTCAAATATAAAAGAATCCAACCATTGCTTGTGTTGAACCAGAGTTGCATTAATGTTTGTTGTATGTCACAATAAGTGCTAGACAGGCTTTCCTTTCCAAAAGAATCCGCTTTCCAAAACAGTAGACATTGTAGCAACGTGTATTTAAACAGTTTTGGGACCTCTAAGCTACGTATTTCTTCCGAATTCTACTTACTAAAGCTAAGAAGAATTAAATAAGGAGCGAGTCCAATCAAAGGAAACAGATGCAGCCCCCAGGAATGTGAAAAACACAGCCCCCAGGACGTCCCGCCCTCTATGTGTATAAATAGACACATACACACACATATACATATACATATATCCCTCTATTTCTCTCTCTCTCTCTCTCTCTCTCTCTCTCTCCTTCTCTGAAAATAGAAGCTTCTGCGGGCCGGTCGCTTCTCCCAGAATCTCTCGAAGGTGGTGACCTGGAAATGGCCCCCGCCCTCCTTCTCGTAGAGTACCGTCTGCTCATCCGGGAAGACCTGACCCCGCCATCCGCTGGCCGGTGACTCGACTCTTCAGCTTCAGCTCGTTCCCTTTTCATCCACCCGGGAGTCTGACCAGGTGAGTCAGAATCAAAACCCGGTACTAAAATGGTCGACCCAGAACCATGCTTCAAGAATTAAGAATGCGGATATCCGCAGTTAGTGGCTGGGATTGTCCCTTACTAACCTTCATCTACCCAGCTTTTTTGTTTGTGGCTCAAGTGATTCTGCCAAAGTTGCTGGCCATGGGATGTGGGTGAGGCGTGGGCCATGCGAAGTGGGTTTGTCTCATAGAAGTCCAGCCAATAAACTTTTTGGGCCAGCCGTTTAAGTGGCCTGGGGAAATTTGGGTTTCAACTAAGTCGTTTTTTCGTTGGGATCTCTTTCTTCCATTTGCTGAAATGAATATGTATTTTCCCGGTTGGCTTTAAAGGACACCTGTCACTACTGTACATATATATGTTCTCATTCGTTCCTGGGGACTTAAGCAAATGGAGCTCCCTGACTGAAACTCGTAGGCAAATCCGCCGAAGCCTCCTACTTGGAGGGGCATAGCCCAGTACACGCGTGCCTGCAAGTTCCCTGGCCCGCTGTGCGGGTGAAACTTGACATCCTTCTCCACGGCAAAGGTCGTCCCGTCCCAGGTCAGGAAGTGAGCGGTGCCTGGATCCCAGCATCCGAAAAAGAACAAACACATTGGCAGCGCGCTGCAAGAGGCCGACGCAAGTGGACAACTGCCAGGGTCCTTTGCAAGATTGTCTTCCAAAGCTCGCCTGTCCACTAGCTTCATTGAAAAGGAGAGAGCTATTGCCAGCTTTGCATCCGATGGAACCCGGCGCCGACTTTAGTGGAGGAACCTCCATTTTCTATTGGCCCTTTACTGTAGATGACAGGAAATGTAGACCGTTGCTCATACGGAACCCTCTACAAGAAGAGTTCAAACCCCTAAGCCGCCAAACCACAATTCAACGGTCATGTGACGAACAACGTACCGGGCCTCAAGAACAAAGTATCATAGCTTGACAGTCCTTCCCAGCCACCCTCCCGTCCTTTGTCGTTTCCGGTCACGATCTTCTTGCTCTTCAGGATGGTGAACTTGGGTGAAAATCCGCTTCGCCAAAACTGCACCGACCAGCACTCGACAAGGGTGGGACAAAACACACGAGTTAATTTTGCAATGCTTCACTTAGGATTGGGTGGTGGCTGGGTGTTTTGGGGGCCAAAAGGAAAACCCGTGTCGGGGCTCCATTTCACACCCACACTCTTGGGCTTACTACGCTGGACGAACATTGACATAGAAAGTAAAAAGCCTAGGTCCTCCAGTAGAGAGGTTAGAATAGGGGTACCATTTTAGTAGGGGAACCCTCCCCAAAAAAAGGGTGAAAGGGCACTGCTGGGGGACCTAGAGGCTCTCCCCCAAACAAACATGGAACCAAACAAGCCGAGGAACTGAAGTACCATTGAAGGAGCCCGTGGGAAGCTCCCACTTGACTTGGCTCTTCTTTGCGAGGCTATAGGCATACAGCATCCAAGCGCTGGCCATGAACAAGGTCTCGTTGTCGTACCAGTACGGCAAGTCCAAGCCATCTTTCTCTCCTGCCAGACTTTCGATCCTTTCTCTCTCCCTCTCTCTCTCGTGCCATCCCGCAGGCCCCAGTTCGGAGTGGCCCAGCACCCGACCAAAAACTGGCAACAGAGTTGTCACTTCGAACCTTCCCCTCATTTAACTTGAGATCGCAAACACACCATGGGTAGAGGAATTTGCAGAGATTGACTGTGGTTCCACCCGCCCGCTGCACACACACACACACACCTATAGTTGAAACTGGCTTCAAAGGGAAATGGGGGATGTCTAAAAATGGCAATCCCGGCCCCCCCGGCTAAAAACAGCTAAAAAATGTCAGTTTCCCGCTTGGTTTCCCTTTCGAACAAACCAAAATGGGCTCCCTCAACAAAAAAAAGAAAGGACACGCCAACACATGCCCCGCCTTTGCTTGCTGGTGCTCAATGCCCGAACCATCACTGATTACTCGGGACCAAAAACGGTTCAACCAGAAATTCCTGCTTCACTCACAAGAACTTCTCGTCTCTTGTGGTCAGCAGGCTCATTCCCCATCCTTTCCTCACTCGCCAGGACCTTTTGGCCACAAAGGCCCAGGAGATCCCAGAATCGCGCACCGCGCCTTCCACCTTCCCCACTTCCGCGCCGTCCATGGCGAAGATCTTCACAATCCTTGGCGAGACCCCTTGCAAAAAGTGGTCCACTCTCTTTTGTTTTGGGGGGGGGGGGTCGTGGAAAGCCCAACTTGATTTCCACCAAAAAGTGGAAGTCTCCGAAGATCCGGTACCCAGTTGCTTTCTGCCCCACCCTCCGCAAAAAGTTGTTCACTTTTTGAGGGGGCTAGTGGAAACCCATGAGTTGGCAAAAAGTTGAAGTCCCAACATCCACGCAAAATGCGCCAAAGAAGATGTAGTCCCAAACCTTCAACCAGCAACCCCTTAATCTCCACCAAAGAGTCTTTTAGTCCAAAGATCCGTTACCCAGCAGCAACCAAGGATACGCGCGATTTACTCTGAAGGCTCAAATGATGGGAACAAATCACAGCTCTAACCGGGGATCTTAAAAGAGATGCCCAAAATTGGCCCTTTGGATTGGTTTGGATTTGGAGTCTTTGCCTACCCTAAATCTTCACATGGGGAAGAGACGCCATGCATGATGAACCCGCTGACATCATCCTAACCAGAATGCTGTGCACAGAGCCACCAGGATCCTATGGTGAGGGGGGGCTATCCCAAAAAAATGCCCTTAAGGCCTTATTAAGGGCTTATCCTTGTGTTATCCCGGGCTTCTCCAGGGATAGCCCCCCCATAGCCACCCGCAAAGAATCCATGAGATTTGGATTGGTCAAGAAACTTTCCCTTGTACCCCGCGTTCACCGCCAGATGCTTCCCGTCCGGGCTGAAGGCCACGGCCCCCACCGCCTCGAGGTTTTCGGTGGGCCGGAAGCGAATCCAACAGATGTTTTTTGCGGACGGAATCATACACCCTGAGGTCATGACATGACTTCGGCCCAGTTGAATGTAGATTTTATGGTTTGCTCCACTTTGAGTCACTGGTAAAATGGCAAGTCTAGACAGGACCAGTGGGGATTTCGTCCCGGACCTAAATCAATATGGCTCTGGTTTGATCTCCCTTTCTCCTGTTGATTTTAAAGGGAATCTATCACCAGTAGTGGACATGACGAAATCCGCTTCTCGCACCACTTTGAAACCATAAGCAAAGCATAGGTTTGTGGGTATTTACAGGGGAAGCATCAGAAACGAGGGTTTTTTAGGTGGTGCAAAATGGATTTAGTCCATCCACAGTAGGGGGTGTCCGTGGTTTTAGTGGGGACTCAGACCACTTTTGGAGAACACCCCCCGTTTTACTAAGAAGGGGTTTATTCATCCGGGGTCAACATCATCCTCTCAACTAGAAGCAGCGGCAAATTTCACAGGGTCGATCAGCAGATTTATGTTCAACTCAGCCGGTTTATCTAGGTCCTCCAGTAGAGAGGTTAGAATAAGGGTACCAACTTTTTCGGTAGTCTACCTTCGTAGGGGGGTTGCCTCCCAACCAAAACAAGTGGGTGAGCAAGGGCACCTAGCTGGGGGACCTAGTATTTCACATGGCCAATCAGCAGATTGACGTTCAACTCAGCAGGTTGATGTTCAACTTCTTGAAACCCTACAGACTGCACAGCTCGCAAAAGATGTATAGGGCATCCACCCCCTGCGAGACCCAGAGCCTTGTGAAGGGGCTTAAGGATTGAAACCCTAAAAAAAACACATGCATTTGGCCATGGGTCAAAAGCCAAATCGTACCCCCAGTGAACATCCCAATCCCCACAAAAATCCCGACTAAAATGGGTGGTGAATTCACCTACCCCAAAACGGTACCATTGGTTTTGACCCACAGCCATGTGGTCTATCATCAGATTTTATTCAACTTCTTGAAGTGAAATCCTGAAGCTTGCACAGCTCGTAGAACAGTCATGTATAGGTGATGGAATTTTGGGGGGGCAAAGGCGGCTTCCCCAAAAGAGGCTGGTGCATGCTTGGGTTTTTTGTTTTGCCGAAGCCGGCTTCTCCAAAAGCCATGCCTTCTCCAAAAAGGGCAGCCACAAGAAACCACACACCGCTTCCCAAAAAATCCTTCGCAGCCGGGGACAGTAGGCTTTTTTGTAAGAGACACGGCCTTCACCCCTGTCACTGACTCGAGAACGAAGTAAACGAGCATCGGTTTCCGTCCCCGTCTTACTTTCGCAGGCATTCCGTCACTGGATCCTCCCCTTGAAAGTGTTTCCCTGAACGGATTCCATTGAAAGTCCCGCGCTTGATCCAGAAAACCGGACATTCATCTAAGTTCTCCAGTAGAGAGGTTAGAATAAGGGTACCCTTTCTATTTTAGTAGGGGAACCCTCCCAACCAAAAAAAGGCTAGAAGGGCACTAGTCACTACTGGGGAACCTAGTCATAGCTCCGGCGCACGCAAAGCGCCAAATGCCCGCCTCGAATTGGGTGGCGATGGTCGCCACATCCTCGGGTGAGCGCTCATTGAAGCTCTTCTCATGAGGGGAGGTCAGTTGCCCACCCACCAGTTGGGACCCAGAAATCCAAAGCGATCACCCTTTGGGCGACCAACAGCCAAAAGGGGAGACAGGTAACAAGGAGTAAGAATGTGTAACTATTTGTTCAATGAGGTAGTGATTTGGCCCCCTTGTTTGGGGCCAGCTTGGCGTGCGTGTGATCAAACCAGGCCCATACATTCATTCATTTGTCCAATCAGCATCTCCCACACTTCCCACTGACTGCACACCACACCTGCCCGGCTCTTTCAGCTGAACATTTCGGCAGAACGGTACCGAAAGCCAAGCGCAGGGTTGCACAAGTTGGGTCTGCATTGAGGGTACCCCTTGCGTGTGGCTTTGAAGGAAACCCCAACCCCTAAAGCAAGACAAACCACCCCAGCTTGGTTCAAGGCCATAGCTCCATTTGCTGAAGTCCCCTGGGAACGAATATGTGTTCAATAGTGATAGATTCCCTTTAAAAGCCAACAGAAAACAATCGACATTGTCATGTCAGCAAATGGAAGCATAGGCTTTTCTCTCTCTCTCTCTTCCTCTTTCTCTCTCTCTCTCTCTCTTGATTGGAAGCCTCCACTTTTCCTCCTCCATATATGATGCGGGTAAAATAGTGCCTTGCTTGCCCGTCCAAAAAGTCAGATACTTGCGGCGCTTGCGACCGGCGATTTGTTAAACGGCAAGCATAGGTCTACTTTTCAGGGGCCATCGATTCGGTACGTCAGGTAAGTGGTGGCAGCAAGCCATTGAAAAAAACACTGAACGGAGACTGTGAACAAACCACGGCTTTCGTGGGTTGTAACTCGGCTTACTACCACTTACGCACAATGCCCCTTGTTCAGTAGGTGGCTGCCCAGTTTCGTTTTGAAACCGTCTTGTCGATGGAGACAAATCCTGCCAGTGGGGATGAATGGAGGCCTGCAAAACAGAATTGGGACAGATTCACCTACTAGCTTCTCCAGTAGAGAGGTTAGAATAATGGTACCCTTTTTCCTGTATTCTATTTTAGTCGGGGAGCCCTGCCCCAAACATTTGTAAAAGGGCACTACTGGGGGACCTAGTCTGCGGTCCGATGCTGAGCTTCACTGTGGTCCGCCTTCTTGATGACGACCTCTGGTCCTTTGGTGAGGGCATACATTTTTCCGTCAGCGCTGGCTACGACAGAGTGGTAGCCCGATTCCAGTGCGGTGGCTGTCCTCGGCATAGCGCACGCCTTGCCCAGCCTTCAGACTTGAAACCACCCACTTCCGTCTTGTAAGGGTAGTCTTCGGCCTGTTCCAAAAAGGGATAGATCAATGCCGGGCGGGAACCGGGAAAAGGCAATACGGAAACAGGATTCGGGGGCAACACACCTCTAGATTTACTGTTGAGTTGCAGTTTACTGAGGGCGGTCTTCTATTGTAAGGCTTGTTTTTTCTTAAGCGGCCCCGCAACCCTACAAGCGCGAACGTATGGAGGGCCGCTCCGCGTATTTTTTGGCATGCCCCTAACCAGAACTCCTGGTACTCTTCCAAGAGTCAGGAAGCTGACAGGGGTTGGAAGACGAAAGCTCTCCTTGTAAAGAACGACTTCCATGACTCTTGGAAAGAGGGTAGCAATTGGATACCGGGCCCCAGTAGCTAGGCTGGAATTGCAAAAATATAACCTTTTTTGCCTGGTTAGTGAAAAACAAAGGGACCCCAAAAAAGTGAGAAAAATCAAAAAGGGGAGGTAGGTGATTTGGCATGTTCTACCATGAAACCTCACATTAATACGACCGCCGGCTGGTTGCTGGCTGCATGCTTGTTGCATGCTCTGAATCACACCCAAAATATGAGGGGGGGTGAAGTCATCTTTCTGTGATCTACCTCGTTACATACCTCGCATGGTCGTCTTCTGCATACCTCGCTACACCCCGGCCCGGGTTCAGCGACCCGTCGCCAAGCTTTCGCGTTGGAACCTTCGAGGGGCTCTCCTGCAGTTCGCATGCCGTTGTACCGAGCTGCGACTTAGCCGGAGCTGCGGAACTAGGCTGGAATTAGGACCCCGGCAAAAACAAAAAACAAAAAGGGGAGCTAATTCTGGTGAAGGGAAATGCACTTTGACACTTGAGCGTGCGAAAAAGTTGCGACTTTCAGGCTCCAGCGGAAGTGTCAAGCATTGTCTTTGCCTCACATGTATACCTATGTAACCAGGACTCCCGCTACACAGCTCCGAAACAGGATGCGGAGCCGCCGTGGTAGCAGGCCCTCTCAATAAAGGGTCTGCTTCAATGCTCGCATGCCTGTTAGGATGCTTGCTTGGTTGCTGTTTGCCCCCCTGCAAAAACTTTAACTTGTTCTGGGGTCAGTGCAAAACACCTTTATTTCCCAACAAGTTACAGTCTAAAAATCCAACCCAATAGCAGTCAAGCTTGTTCTGAGGATAATTGAAAATGATCATTGAAAAAGAGAAATGAGAGTGACGAAGCATGTGAGGCCGCTTTTGTATCTTTCAAGGGTTGCAGAAGATTGCCCAGCGCTGGGCTTTCATCAAGCTTTTGTAGGTCTACAAACTATGCCATGACTTCAAATGCTAAATGAAAGGATCCAAGTAAAGGACCTTGGTGTTCGCTCGTTCCAAGTGAGCTCCCAATAAAATCGACAGAGATATAAACTCTCAGATGCCCAGTGGCCGTGGGAAAAAAGGCATCTTTTTTTGGGTTGGTTGACTTTAGGGGAAGCCTTGCCCATACAATGTAAAAAAAAAGGAAGCAGCCCACTGGGCAACCGTGCAAGATGTCTGGGATCTTGGCGAGACAGAATCAACTTAGGAACCGGGCAGGGGGCTGAATATTGACCATGTTAGCTTGTGCCTCAAAAACAGGATCTGGGGGGTCGAGCCAACAGCCCCCCCCCAAAAAATAAACAACTACAACGGACCAAGTGGCATGGAAAAAACAACGGACCAAGAGGCATGAACAAAAAAACAAGGCCAAGTGGCATGGTGGCCACGTCCAAGACCTCAAGCAAAGAGTCGCTCGAGATGAAGAGGAGCTGAGTATCCTCGAGTGCCAATCGATCGGGTCGATTGGACATTTGGCCCATGGACAAAGAAAACGAGCGGAAACAGTTTTGGTAGACGTTCAACTCTAAAGTTGACGTTGGAAGGGGAGCAAAAAATTAAATTCTAGCAGCTAAGTGGGGATTTCCCACTAAACCACAATAAGCAACAATGTAAAATGTTTCCCAACAACAACCATTAGCCTAGGCATTGTTTCTTTGTTCCGCACGGAATGATGTAGTCCCATGGCTTTCGAGGCGGCCAGGAAAGTTCAGACTTTCAATCTGGACCTTCCAGAAAGCTTCCTTTTTTCTCAGTCCAAGCTCTCCGTTTTCACAGGATCCCCCAACCAAACCCCCTCCCCCGCAAATAAGATCTTTCGAGGGGGAGTACCCTGTTGTCCGACCCGGGCCATGTGTGCCAAGCAGGCCGAGACTCTGACAGCCATGCCATCGAGCCGGAACCTCCCTGGAAACCGCCTGTTTCAGGGCTGCGCTTGAAAAAAACTGAGATGGCCCCCACTGCCCCCGAACCACTACCAAGGGAGATCAGGATGTATACCCTTGACATAGTGGGTTGTATAGTGGTTGTATACCCCATGTTTCCCTAAAAAAAGGTGTGGTTTGGAGGCAGGCACCATCTCAAATGACAAAGGGGTGGGCATGCAGGGTTCCACTTTTTGACTAGCCCTTAAACCTAGGGGCGCTTTTGGGAAGGGATGAACCACCACTGGGTTTAAGCCTACCCTGGGTAGTCGAACTCTGTTGGTTCATGAGCCAAAATTGGTGCTTGTAAAAATGGACTCTGGTTCATAATCAGCTTCCAGATTGCTTCATGAAGAACCCCTTAGAGAATAACCCGAGTGTTCTGGCGCGATTCAGACCATGATTTCTGTGGAACCCGGTTGAATTCGCTTTGCCTCCTTTTCTGGGGCCCATGCCCACAAACCCAAACCACATGTAGGGGGTAGTTGGGCAATCTAAAGCTGCCAATCTTCCGCTTGCTCAAACCCCCTGAAAACAATCAAGATATGTCCAGCAGTGATAGATTTCCTTTGAAACCAACAGGGAAACATAAAAATATGTTTAAGCAAATGGAAGCAATTCAAAAAGAAAAAAGAAGACACCTGGCCCGCTGCCCCAAAATCCATGGCAAAAACCACAATGTTTCTTGTTCAACATCATTGCTGGTTTCTCAGGAGACTTTTCAGGTCTTGTGAAAAGTGTTGCAGCCACCCCTGCTCATAGGTTCCTTTTGGGGCAAATAGATGGCCCTGGTAGATGATTAAACCACCAGGTAAACCAGGGGAACCCATCTATTTTTCGACCAAAAAAGCAAAAAGGACACCTATGCCCCTGCCTTTCTTGAAGGCACTTTTGAACTTCGCTGGATCCACCTTCAGCGCCGGAGCCTTCACCTCCGTCGGTCTGGAGAAGTGAAACCCTTGCAGGGAAGCAGTCCATTCCTCCCCAAAGTCGAGAAGGGGTCCAGTCCAACCCTTCCGTGTGCTTTTCCGCCTGGAGAAAGTGAGAACACAGGTCCAGTAGTGAAATCGAGTTCAACTTTTCTCAGCCAAGTGGGGGAAAAACATACTCAGATATCCGCAAAAATGGAAGAACCCAACAGCAGCCGCGCTAATGGAAGTGCACCGCCATAGGTGCCCTTTTAGGGCAATAGATGGGTTTCCCTGGTAGATGAAATAAAAAAACACCTGGTAAACCAGGGAAACCCATACTATCCTTCTACCAAAACAACCAATAAGGACAAAACAACAAACAACCAAAAAAGCAACCAAAAAGGACAAAATAACCAAAACAACCAAAAACAACCAAAAGGACAAAACAACCAAAACAATCAAAAACGATCAAACCCAATCAAAAACAACCAAAAGGACAAAACAACCAAAACACCAAAAAGAAAAACACAACCAAAACAACAAAAACAACCAACAAGCACAACACAACCAACACAGACAGAAAGGACAACACAACCAAAACAACCAAAACAACCCAAAAGGACAGAATAACCGAAACTGCCAAAAAGGACAACAGAACCTAAACCAACCAAAAGGGACAAAACAACCAAAACAACCAAAAAGAAAAACACAACCAAAACAACAAAAACAACCAACAAGCACAACACAACCAACACAGACAGAAAGGACAACACAACCAAAACAACCAAAACAACCCAAAAGGACAGAATAACCGAAACTGCCAAAAAGGACAACAGAACCTAAACAACCAAAAAGGACAAAAGAACCAAAACAACCAAAAAGGACAACACAACCAAAACAACCAAAAAGGACAAAAGACCAAAACAACCAAAAAGGACAAACAACCAACAACCAAACAGGACAAAACAACCACAAACAACCAAAAAGGACAAAACAACCAAAACAACCAAACAGGACAAAACAACCACAAACAACCAAAAAGGACAAAACAACCAAAAAGGACAAAACAACCAAAACAACCAAACAGGACAAAACAACCACAAACATCCAAAAAGGACAAAACTACCAAACCAACCAGAAACAACCAAAACAACCAAAAGGACAAAACAGCCAGAACAACCAAAACAGGACACCTATGTGCACCGCCCTCGACTCGACTCACCGCGCCTCCTCCTTTGCGGGCTCCGCCTCGCCCGACTTGCCGCCTGATGCTCCGCAGCCCATGGCGAGAGTTGAGGAGAGCTCTTGGATCGCGCGCGTGGAGGAGAGAGCTGATTGCAACGCGGCGGAGACGGCCATGGGAATAAATAAAGCAAGGGGAAGCAACGCAACCGAGCCCACAAAGAAACGACCCTTGCTCCTAGAGGGGTCAAAAGGTCCCATCAACATGGGGTGACCATTCGGGAAGCCACAAAAACCTGGGCTGCACTCTTTTTGCGGGCAAAATTCAGAAATCTCCACTAAGCACCAAAAAGCCAAAAGGCAAAGGGCATGGCTGGGAAACGCCAAGAGAACACCCCCTGGCGAAAAAAAGAAACAAAAGGATTCTGAGCTGTCCCCACGGGGTTTGTCGCAGGGGGGGAGGGCTAGCGCCAGCTGATCAGGGTGGCTGGATTGGCTCCCTAATTAGGCTTAGATAGAGTAATATCTTCTGACATCTGATCTTGGGTTCGGGTTTTGCTTGGTCTCTCCCGTAGAAGGTCTCCCTTTAACTATTTCCTTTGACACCCTGCCTCTTTTTTTTGGAGCATGGGGGTCGAGTCCCGCTGGCGAGTCCGAGTCTTGGGGGGAGACCACAAAGCAAAACCTGGAATGATGACCCGCCTGCAAATACCACAACTACTGGATTCCCATGGTTTCAAGTTGGTGCAGGCACAGTAAGAGGAATTGGCTCATTGCGCTCGGAATCTGAACATGGTCGAGTGCCAGAGCACGGAGATTTCCAACATTTCTCATTCCCCGCTGAGAACCAGCAAAATGATATTACAGACGGATGGTTGCAACCAACCAAATCCATGTTGCAAGGCGTTGACCCCGTGCGATTGAAATCCTTGTGGCCGTTTACCAACGTCTCAACCCTCAAATCCAAAAGCCCCTTTAACCGCCTGGTTCGCTTGGTCCAACGTGCCTTAGGGGGGAGGGAGTAGGGTGTCCCCCGATTCCATCTAGTCTTCCCCATGAAAGGGAAAATGGAAGTATAAATGGAACTCCAGGGGTCACCCCCCTCCCCCAATTCCATTTTTAAGGGGGCGGGGATCTTGGTTGCCTTGGCCGAAAAACACCGACGTCAGGCATTTCGGACCGAACGGGGCAAACTTGAAGCTGAGCAAGGAGGCCTCCTGCCTTGTCGTCTCTTGAGACGCCTGGATTGGTCAACAGCACCTATGTTCGGGGGCTGGGGGGGGAGGGAGGGGGAGGGCCCTCCCCCTCCCTCCCCCCCAGCCCCCATGAGCACCTATTTTCGGGGAAACCCACTCATGTGCGCCTCCTCAAGGCGCGCGTGGTTTCCATTTGGCCTTAAAGCAATCATAGAAATCCAACCAGTGACCCCTTCTGTCCCCTGTCTCCAGTGATCCCATCTGGCCTTAAAAACCAAACTAGTAAGTGGTGGGTAAGCCCGGTGAAATAACCCACAAAAGCCAGCTATAAATCTCCCTGCAGTGGCCTTTCTCACCAGGCTTACTCTCACCACTTACCTGACGTATCGAGTCGATCGCCCCTTTAAGTACATTCTAGGTCCTCCAGGGAGGTTAGGGAAAGAAGGGTACCCAACTTTTTGATCTCTTTGGTCTATTTCAGCAGGGGGGGTTCCTCCCAACCCAAAAAGTTGGGTGAGAAAGGGCGCTACTGGCTGGGGAGCTCCCTCCGCCGCCACGTACCGCGCTTTTTTCCGGCCAAGCCCATGACGGAACGCGCGGCAAAGCCGATGTCACCTCAACGCCATCGGTGTCCTCCCCTGGACCCTATGGCAAAATGGAACTCAGTTGTTCAGTGACCCTGGAAAAAAAAGGAAACCCTTTGTAGTGGGGCAGCCGCAAAAAAAGAAAAGAAAAAGGGTGCCCCACTGAACAACTGAGAGAACTTGGCCTTTTTTGCGGCCCCCTAAACATCAGGAGAACTCAAAAAAAAGGAACACATGCCAACAACAGAGAAGGGCTTTGTGGGCAAAGGGAGGCCTCATGCTTCCTTTTCCTTGCCTGAAGTAAGTGAATGGCTATGACTTTTCGCTATTTGGATAAGAATGTCGGCTATTGCTTCAATGAGCTCAAAATAATGAGTACTAGATGCCCTCCCAACGATCCCCAATACAAATTCACCCCAAGAAGACATGGGCAAGCTAGGGAGTCTCCTGGTGGGTCTGTCTTTCTGCACTTAGTGCACGCCGGGGCGAATGGCGTTGCGATGCATGTGGCGGGGTGGGGGGGGGAGGGGGCTGATAACCCCGGCTTAGAACTGGGGAAAGAAATGTCTCAGGAAAAGGTTCTGGAGGCATTCTGTGGGGCTTCCATTTGCTTTCTTCGCCCACTGGAAACAATGAGACGTTCTTTCCAGTGATAGACCCCTTTAAAACCAACAGGTGGTAAAAAAAAGAAGAAACACTTCAGCAAGTGAAAGGGGGTGTAGGGGACGATTTGGTCTCTGACCTCTGCTGATCTGGCTCCCGGAACTTCCGCCTTAAACATCACCCCGAGGAAAAACAAATCCAACCGTGACACATTTGGTTTTGCCTCCCCTCATAATTCCGAGGGGGAGGTCCCCCAAGTCCATTTATATCCAGTCTACACCATAAAAAGGGGAAAGGGAAAATGCGGCCAATGGATTTCCTCACTTCCCAAGTTGACTGGCCAAAAAAAAGTCTGAACTTTTTATTTATAGTGCGTATCTATCAGTTAGCACTTTTTAGCAGGCGGCACAGTTAGCACATCCCTGGGTTGGCCGGAATGCCCCCGTCAGCCCCGAACAGTTAGCACACACCTGCCACACCCCGAAACCGAAAGGGGCGACCAACAGTTAGCACATGCCTCTCTGGTTGTGGGCAGAGATACGCTTTCTGAAACGAGCAACTTTCGCAATGCAGTACAAGTGTAGTAAAGGAAGTACACTTGGCAGATCCGTCTCAAAAGTCGCAACTTGTCAGTGCAAGTGTAGTAAAGGAAGTACACTTTGGCAGCTCCGCCTCGAAAGTCGCAACTTTTCAGTACAAGTGTAGTAAAGGAAGTACACTTGGCAGATCTGTCTCAAAAGTCGCAACTTGTCAGTGCAAGTGTAGTAAAGGAAGTACACTTTGGCAGCTCCGCCTCGAAAGTCTCAACTTTTCAGTACAAGTGTAGTACAGGAAGTACGCATTGGCAGCTCCTGCCCGGAAGTCTCAAGTTTTCACTACAAGGAAGTATGCCTTGGCAGCTCCGGCTCGAAAGTCGCAACTTTTCAGTACAAATGCAGTAAAGGAAGTAGATTTGGCAGATCCAGCTCGAAAGTCGCAACTTTTCAGTACAAGCGTAGTAAAGGAAGTACATTTTGGCGGCTCCGGCTCGAAACTCGCAACTTTGTGTAGCAAAGGAAGTAGATTTGGCAGATCCGGCTCGAAAGCCCAGTACAAGCGTAGTAAAGAAAGTACACTTCGGCAGCTCCAGCTTGAAAGTCGCAACTTTTCAGCACACGTGTAGTATAGTGCGTATCAATCAGTTAGCACTTTTTCCTAGGCAGATAGCACATTACTGTGTTGGCCGGAATGCCCCGTCAACCCTGAACAGTTAGCACACACCTGCCACACCCTGAAACCCAAAACAGCGGTCAACAGGTCGCACATGGGGCTCTCTGGCCTTGGGCAGGCAAACAGAACATCAAAGGGCTACATACGCTTTCTCGAATGTTCATGGAAGCACACGTGTCAAATCTTCACTAAGCGTAGAAACTTGCAGAACGCAGTGAGCCTATGATGGAGGAAGGGTGTGCGGTGGACTGGCTTACATGGAGCTTGCGTGGATAGGTGATGCTTTACTTGGCCCTAGTACTTTGTTGAACGTTATTATTGTGTTACAGTGTTTTCGAACTTTGGCAGCTCCGGCTCGAAAATCGCAACTTTGTAGCACAAGTCTAGCTACGCGAAGTACACTTCCGCAGCTCCAGATCGAAAATCCCAACTTTGTAGCACACAAGTCTAGCACGCGAAGTGCACTTCCGCAGCTCCAGCTCGAAAATCGTAGTGCAAGTCTAGTGCGCGAAGCCCACTTCCGCAGCTCCAGCTCGAAAATCGCAACTTTGTGGTACAAGTCTGCGCGCGAAGTACACTTCCGCAGCTCCGGCTCAAAAATCGCAACTTTGCAGTACAAGTCTAGTACGCGAAGCACACTTCCGCAGCTCCAGCTCAAAAATCGCAACTTTGTAGTACAAGTCTAGTACGCGAAGCACACTTCCAAATCGCAACTTTGTAGTGCAAGTCTAGTGCGCGAAGCACACTTCCGCAGCTCCAGCTCGAAAATCGCAACTTTGTAGTACAAGTCTAGTACGCGAAGTGCACTTCCGCAGCTCCAGCGCGAAAATCGCAACTTTGTAGCACAAGCCGAGCACGCGCGAAGAACACAAGTCGCGACTCGCCTTCGCGTTTTACGGCGGCCACGCAAGGGTTCCACCCCAACTAAGCTGCAACTGCAGGGGTCATTGTAGAGCCACGTGTTAACTAACTGTTATCGTTTTGGGGGAGACCGTATCGTTGTCCATGGCTTTTTGGAGTCGTAGGCCAAAGAGTACCCCCTTTACCAAAGTGGTCTACACGTGTTTTGTCCGTGGCTCTGTTGTGTCCCACGACTTGTCAGGGTGAAAGACAAGAGTTTGCCAACATTCAAATGGATTGCCAGGTGCCAAATTCTACCGCGTTGACGTGTGGAAATCCAGCAATGCAGCTCCGGCTCGCAAGTCGCAACTTTTCACTACAAGTGCAGTAAAGGAAATACACTTTGGCAGCTCCGGCTCGAAAGTCGCAACTTTTCAGTACAAGGAAACTTTGGCAGCTCCGGCTCGAAGGTCGCAACTTGTCAGTACAAGTGCAGAAACGGAAATACACCTTGGCAGCTCTGGCTCGAAAGTCGCAACTTTGCAGTACAAGGAGATACACTTTGGCAGCTCCGGCTCGAAGGTCGCAACTTGTCAGTGCAAGTGTAGTAAAGGAAGTACACTTTTTTGGGCAGCTCCGCCTCGAAAGTCACAACTTTTCAGCACATGTGTAGTAAAGGAAACGCACTTTGGCAGCTCCGGCACACAAGTCGCAACTTTTCAGTACAAGTGTAGTAAGGAAATACACCTTGGCAGCTCCAGCTCAATGGTCGCAACTTGTCAGTACAAGTGTAATAGACAAAGTACACTTTGGCAGGCAAACGTACAAACGCTCGGGCTCCCGCTTGGATGCCACGCAACAGGCGTCAGCAAATGGAAGAGCAACCGCGTTCGAGTTTCTGCTCGGGCCGAGCACGGGTGCCACGCAAGGGCACAAGCAAAGGCAAGCGAAGCCACGCTCGGAATCCCGCTCGGATCCCGCTCGGGCCGAACGCGGATGCCACGCAAAGGCCTCAGACCCTCTCGCGGAAGCCATACAGTTAGCACACGCCACTCGCTTGGCCGTGTCAGCCAGCCAGGATGCAACCGCGCTTCTCCTACAGTATTTGCCGTTTCCTGCAACGGCAGCCCAACTGTCTTGATAATTGAATTTGGCTTCGGGATTCACAAACAACGGGCCCCTAAAAGCCTGGCAACTCCACCCCTGAAAGCCTGGCAACTCCAACCCTAAAGCAATGCTTCCTGCAACTTGAAAGGGCGCCCGTAGAATAAAACGACACTATCAAGAAGCTTGCATTGTCCGAGTTTTGCGTCCAAACGCAGTAGCAAAACCGTTGGGCCACCAAGTTTCGAAGTGAAGCTGACTTGGGCACCGTGTACAAGCTTTACCCGCAAGACAAAGACAAGTTCATAATCATGAAGAAACACCGTGCCCTGGTTTTACTCTTGAAAGCCCACAAGTTTTGCCGGGGCCGCGCCCGCAAACAGGCTTGGGATCCCGCTCGGGCCGAGCACAGACGCCGCGCAAAGGCGCTGGCAAGGACCAAGGCGAAGCAAACACGCTCGGGATCCCGCTCGGGCCAAACACGTGCGCCGTGCCAAGGTGCAGGTAAGGACCAACGCAGCCACGCTATGGATGCAGCGCGCAGGCGTAGCCCGCTCGGGATCCCGCTGGGCCCGAGCACGGGTGCCGCGCAACGGCAAGAGCAAAGGCAAGCGAAGCCAATCCCGCTCGGGGCGAACGCGGATGCCACGCAAAGGTGTCACTTGCGGAAGCCATACAGTTGGCACACGCCAGACCCTCTTGCGCCTCGTTTGGCCGTGTCAGCCAGGACTCTTCGCATTACGCTTGCCAACGCGCTTCTCCTACAGTACTCGCCGTTTCCTGCAAGGGCAGCCCAGCTGTCTTGATAATTGACAATTGAATTCGGCTTTCAGAAATAAAAAGAACGGGCAGCCTTAACTCCATCCCTAAAAGTCTGACAACTCCACCCCTAAAGCCATGCTTCCTGCGACTTGGAAGGGCGCCCGTAGCAACAAAACACGACATTATCAAGAAGCTCGCGTTGTCCGAGTGTTGCACCATTTGGCATCCAAATGCAAATGCATTATCGTAGCGGAACAGTTGGGCCATCAAGTCCCGAACTCAAGCTGGGCTAGGACACTGTGTAAAAGCCTTACCAGCAAGCGAACTGCAAGTCCATAATCCTGAAGAAACAACGTGCTCTGGTTTCACTCTTGAAAGCCCACAAATACGCTCGAAGTTTTGCCGGGGCCGCGCCCGCAAACAGGCTCGCGCAAGGCGCTGATAACGCGCAGGCGGCTGAAAGGACAAAAGCGGCCAGGCTCGCTAGCCCGCTCGGGATCCCGCTCGGGCCAAGCACGGATGCCACGCGAAGCACCGCTCGGGAGTTCCGGGGCGAGCGCGGATGCCACGCAAAGGCCTCAGACCCTCTTGCGGAAGCCATACAGTTAGCACACGCCAGACCCTCTTGCGCCTCGTTTGGCCGTGTCAGCCTATAAAAGCCTGGCAACCCCACCCCCAAAGCAATGCTTCTTGCGACTTGAAAGGACGCCCGTAGCAAAAATCAACGGCATCATCAAGAAGCTCGCGTTGTCCGAGTGTTGCATCATGTTGCATGCAAACGCATACGCATTATCGCAGCGGACAGTTGGGCCCGTGTAAAAGCTTTACCTGCAAGAAAGAGACGAAGCACCGTGCTCCGATTTTACTCTTCAAAGCCCACAAATACGCTCGAAGTTTTGCCGGGGCCGCGCCCGCAAACAGGCTTGGGATCCCGCTCGGGCCGAGCACAGATGCCGCGCAAAGGCGCTGGTAAGGACCAAAGCAGCCACGCTCGAGATCCCGCTCGGGCCGAACCCTTGCCAAGGTAACGCTCGGGAGTTTAATGCAACGCGCAGGCGCCTGCAAGGACCAAAGCGGCCAGGCTCGCTAGCCCGCGCGGGATCCCGCTCGGGCCTTGCAAAGGCAAGCGAAGCCACGCTCGGGATCCCGCTCGGGATCCCGCTCGGGGCGAACGCGGATGCCACGCAAAGGCGTCCTCTTGCGGAAGCCATACAGTTAGCACACGCCAGACCCTCTTGCACCTCGTTTGGCCGTGTCATCCAGGACTCTTTGCATTACGCTTGCCAACGCGCTTCTCCTACAGTACTCGCCGTTTCCTGCAAGGGCAGCCCAGCTGCCTTGATAATTGAATTCGGCTTTCGGAAATAACAAGAACGGGCAGCCTTAACTCCACCCCTAAAAGCCTGACAACTCCACCCCTAAAGCCATGCTTCCTGCGACTTGAAAGGGCGCCCGTAGCAACAAAACACGACATTATCAAGAAGCGCGCATTGTCCGAGTGTTGCACCATTTGGCATCCAAATCCAAATGCATTATCGTAGCGGAACAGTTGGGCCATCAAGTCCCGAACTCAAGCTGGGCTAGGACACTGTGTAAAAGCCTTACCAGCAAGAGAACTGCAAGTCCATAATCCTGAAGAAACAACGTGCTCTGGTTTCACTCTCGGAAGCCCACAAATACGCTCGAAGTTTTGCCGGGGCCGCGCCCGAAAACAGGCTTGAGGCCCCGCCCGGGCCGAGCACAGACGCCGCGCAAGGCGCTGGTAACGCGCAGGCGGCTGAAAGGACAAAAACGGCCAGGCTCGCTAGCCCGCTCGGGATCCCGCTCGGGCCAAGCACGGATGCCACGCGAAGCACCGCTCGGGAGTTCCGGGGCGAGCGCGGATGCCACGCAAAGGCCTCAGACCCTCTTGCGGAAGCCATACAGTTAGCACACGCCAGACCCTCTTGCGCCTCGTTTGGCCGTGTCAGCCAGGGCTCTTTGCATCACGCCTGCCCGCTTCTCTACTGCAATAGCTGCCTTGACAATTGAATTTGGCTTTGGGATTCACAAACAACGGGCCCCTATAAAAGCCTGGCAACGCCATCCCCAAAGCAATGCTTCTTGCGACTTGAAAGGACGCCCGTAGCAAACATCAACGACATCATCAAGAAGCTCGCGTTGTCCGAGTGTTGCATCATGTTGCATCCAAACGCAAACGCATTAATTATCGCAGCGGACAGTTGGGCCCGTGTAAAGGCTTTACCCGCAAGAGAAAGACAAGTCCATCATCCTGAAGAAGCACCGTCCTCTGATTGCACTCTTCAAAGCCCACAAATATTCTCGAAGTTTTGCCGGGGCCGCGCCTGCATCCCGCTCGGGCCGAGCACAGATGCCGCACAAAGGCGCTGGTAAGGACCAAAGCAGACATGCTCGGGATCCCGCTCGGGCCAAACCCGTGATAAGGACCAACACCGTCACGCTCGGGAGTCCACTCGGGCCAGCTATGGAAGCAACAACGCGCAGGCGCCTGCAAGGACCAAAGCGGCCAGGCTCGCCTGCCCGCTCGGGATCCCGCTCGGCGCGAGCACGGGTGCCACGCAAGGAAAAAGCAAAGGCAAGCGAAGCCACGCTCGGGATCCCGCTCGGGCCAAGCACGGATGCCACGCGAAGCACCGCTCGGGAGTTTTGGGGCGAGCGCGGATGCCACACAAAGGCCTGAGACCCTCTTGCGGAAGCCATACAGTTAGCACACGCCAGACCCTCTTGCGCCTCGTTTGGCCGTGTCAGCCAGGGCTCTTTGCATCACGCCTGCCAACCCGCTTCTCTACTGCAATAGCTGTCTTGACAATTGAATTTGGCTTTGGGATTCACAAACAACGGGCCCCTATAAAAGCCTGGCAACTCCACCCCTGAAGCAATGCTTCTTGCGACTTGAAAGGACGCCCGTAGCACACATCAACGACATCATCAAGAAGCTCGCGTTGTCCGAGTGTTGCATCATGTTGCATCCAAACGCAAACGCATTATCGCAGCGGACAGTTGGGCCCGTGTAAAAGCTTTACCCGCAAGAAAAAGACGAAGCACCATCCTCTGATTTTACTCTTCAAAGCCCACAAATACGCTCGAAGTTTTGCCGGGGCCGCGCCCGCAAACAGGCTTGGGATCCCGCTCGGACCGAGCACAGATGCCGCGCAAAGGCGCTGGTAAGGACCAAAGCAACCACGCTCGGGATCCCGCTCGGGCCAAACCCGTGCCAAGGCGCAGATAAGGACCAACACCGTCACGCTCGAGAGTTTAATGCAACGCGCAGGCGCCTGCAAGGACCAAAGCGGCCAGGCTCGCTAGCCCGCTCGGGAGCCCGCTCGGGCCTTCAAAGGCAAGCGAAGCCGCGCTCGGGATCCCGCTCGGGATCCCGCTCGGGGCAAACGCGGATGCCACGCAAAGGCGTCACTCTTGCGGAAGCCATACAGTTAGCACACGCCAGACCCTCTTGCACCTCGCTTGGCCGTGTCAGCCAGGACTCTTCGCATCACGCTTGCCAGCGCGCTTCTCCTACAATATTTGCCGTTTTCTGCAATGGCGTCTTGATAATTGAATTTGGCTTGGGGATTCACAAACAACGAGCCCCTAAAAGCCTGGCAACTGCACCCCTAAAAGCCTGCTTCTCCACCGCTATAGCAATGCCTCCTGCGACTTGAAAGCGCGCCCGTAGTAAAACGACTGACATTATGAAGAAGCTTGCTTCGTCCGAGTGTTGCATCATGTTGCGCGCAAACGCAAACGCATTACCGTCCCGAACTCAAGCTGGGCTAGGACACAGTGTGGAAGCTCTACCCGCGAGAAAAGACAAGTCCATCATCCTGAAAAAACACCGTGCTCTGGTTTTACTCTTGAAAGCCCACAAACACGCTCGAAGCTTTGCCGCGCAGAGGGGCTTGGGATCCTGCTCGGGCCGAGCACAGACGCTGCGCAAAGGCGCTGGTGAGGACCAAAAGCAGACACAGTCGGGATCCCGCTCGGGCCAAACACGTGCGCCGCGCCAAGGCGCAGATAAGGACCACTCGGGCCAACTACTATGGATGCAACTCGCAGGCGGCTGAAAGGACCAAAACGGCCAGGCTCGCTAGCCCGCTCGGGATCCCACTCGGGGCGAGCACGGGTGCCACGCAAAGGCGTCAGACCCTCGTGCCGAAGCATACAGTTAGCACACGCCAGACCCGCTTGCGCCTCGTTTGGCCGTGTCAGCCAGGAGTGTTCGCATCACGCTTGCCAACGCGCTTCTCCTACAGTTTTTTTGCCAAGCAGACTCGCTCGGGATCCCGCTCGGGCCAAGTGCATCAGTCCTGAAAGATCCGCTACCTCGCCACCACCTTGCGACAGCGAGAAGAATCGCCACGCTCGGGAGTCCACTCGGGATGCAAAGCGCGGGCGGCTGACGCGAAGGGGCCTTGGCGGGCAAACTTAAAACTTTCAGGACCCCGCTCGGGAGAAACGCGGATGCCACGCACAGGCATGTGCGAACGCAAGCGCAAACGCACTTGGGCTTCCGCTCAGGCTAAGCAAGCTTCAAGAATCCGCTCAGGCTGAACTTGTAAGGCCCAACATACGGCCAAACCTCTGACTTACAGTTAGCACACGCCAGGCCCTAGCGCCTTCTCAGCTGGTGTCAGCCAGGACTCTTCGGATCATCACGCTTGCCAATGCGCTCCTCCTAACTACAGTCTTTGCCCTTCACTGAAATGGCAACGCAGCAGTTTTAGTGCGTGGCATGCACCCCCATTATTCGGCGAAGGGCGCGCTTCTCCCTTAGGTGCATCCATCTGCGCAACTGCGGCACCCCCCCCCCAGGATGTTTCGAAGTAATGATGATTCTGGCATGGCAACCTGCAACAGCACCCTGCGCAGCTCTGAGTCTCGTCCTGCCTTCCTTCCTTCCTTCCTTCCTTCCTTCCTTCCTTCCTTCCTTCCTTCCTTCCTTCCTTCCTTTGCTTCCTTTGCTTCCTTTGTTTCTTTTGCTTCATTTGCTTTGCTTCCTTTGCTTCCTTTGCTTCCTTTGCGTCTTTTGCTTCTTTTTGCTTCCTTTGCTTCCTTTGCTTCCTTTGCTTCCTTTGCTTCCTTTGCTTCCTTTGCTTCCCTTGCTTCCCTTGCTTCCCTTGCTTCCTTGCTTTGCTTCCTTGCTTCCTTGCTTCCTTGCTTCCTTGCTTCCTTGCTTCCTTGCTTCCTTGCTTCCTTGCTTCCTTGCTTCCTTGCTTCCTTGCTTCCTTGCTTCCTTGCTTCCTTGCTTCCTTGCTTCCTTGCCTTCCTTGCTTGCTTCCTTCCTTCCTTCCTTCCTTCCTTCCTTCCTTCCTTCCTTCCTTCCTTCCTTCCTTTCCTTTGCTTCCTTTGCTTCCTTCGCTTCCTTCGCTTCCGTGCTTCCGTGCTTCCTTCCGTCCTTCCTTCCAATGCCCATGTAAAGCTATTTTGATGCCACGCCTTATTTCAAAGACCTTGAACAATCCGACTGCCAGACTAGTTGGAGTGCTAACTGTTGGGCCTCAACCACGGCTTGGGAAAAAAACGCTGCGCAAGCGCCCAAACAGTTAGCACTCAACGTTGGAATGCCGTGTGCTAACTGATTGATACCCACTATACCACTAAAATTGCCTTTCCAAAAAGTTTAAAGTCCATCAACTCAGGAAGTGAGTTTCAGGGTCCCCCTCCCCCAATTCCAATTCAAAGGTCGGGATGTCCGCTTTCCATTGCCAGAACTACGCAGGATCTGGGCCAGACTTGCTGCAAACAAGTGCAGACTGCACGTGTTGCAGGATTGAAAGAACAATACAAGCGGGCAACAAATTGGAAAGAATGCCTCATTTGACACGCTAACCCAACTGAACTGTGCACGGGCAACCAAATAAAGATGAACCAATCAATAAAGATGAGCCAGCCAATCAAAACCCACACGCACGCACACAAAGGAAAAAACAAACAAACGAGACACACACACACACACAAACACGCAACAAACCTCATCAGGCGTGCTTCGGTGCTCTTTCCTTGCAAGTGGTCAAGGATGTACCAAAACACCCAATAGCATCTGGGCGAATTAAGCGTAACTCCAACACCGGGAAAAAGGTAGCGCCCATCATGGAGATCGGTTTGCCCCTAGCTCGAAACAATTTCAGCGGCGTCCAAATCCATCAATTTGTGGTTCTAGCAACATCAACATGCAGGTTTACATTCCAGGCTTTGGTTCAACCATTTTGGTTGGTTTCAAGGCAACAGCAAAACCGCGAATACGTGTCTTATTTTGATGCATGCGCATATTGCCCCATCCACTTAACCGGGCGCAACTCCCTGCAGTGAACGACCCAAAGAGGGAAACAAACACCCTCCCGAACGAATTCCTTCGGCTTTCCCTTCAAAACGACCCCAAAAGGGCGCCCACTGATGAAACTGGCTTCCCAGAGAAATACGACTACCCCCAACATGAGAGTCCAATTCCAATTGGCATGCCTCTGGGGATCCACCACTCTAACTTTCCCGTGTCCTCTTGCAAAAACGCATCAGTTTGGTCTGGCCTACTTTTCTTGAGGCAAAGCCTTTCTTTCCTTTTTCAGGTCTCAAAAAGGAGAAACCCCTTCAAAACCAAAAAACAACTCGGCGCCCATCGCCAAAAAAAACATGGCCCCCCCTGTTTTGCCCGAAAAACCGGGGCCCCGCCCCAAAACCGAACCGGATCCGGATCCGGTTTCCCAAAACCGGATCCGGCTTCCCAAAGCCGTCTTGGCCCCGGGCCCCGATCAGGGCTCGGATCGGCCGGGCGCTGATCCGCGCCGCGGGCGGCGCACCTCGCGAGAGGCGGGCCAGAGGCGAGGTGGGAGAGGTGAAGCGAGCGGGCGGTCGTTGGGGGGAGGGGTGGGTGGCGGGGGAGGGGGATGTGTGTGTGTGTGTGTGTGTGTGTGTGTGTGTGTCTGTGTGTGTCTGTGTGTGTCTGTGTGTGTGTGTGTTTTTTGTTTTTCTGCGGTTGTTTTTTTTGGGGGGGGGCAAACCGGGAAAATGGAGATCCTCCCCCACCTTAAGGCCTTCAGGGGGAGGGTTGTTTGGCCCAATACCATGGATCTAGTGTGAAAACATGCGCTTGCCTCTGATTGGAAGTTTGGAGCCCTTGGTGAAATGGAAGGGGCCGCCCCATTTACTACAAGCCAGGGGTTCAAATCCAAACTGCCATTCCAACGAAGGGTTGCCTGAGGAGAGATTCCGACGGAACCTTGGATGTGCCACCCAAGTGGGTCATCCTTTCGACTGTTTTGCGCCTGGAATCCCTTGCGATCACGGAAAGTGATACCAAGAGACTCAAATGTTCCGCAACCCGAAACCAACCCTAAACCAGCCCTAAACCAATCCTAAACCAGCCCTCAGCCAACCAATTCACGTGGGGTTCGCAAAAAAACCAGCTGTCAGGTTCCCCCCCATTGACCTCCGATTTCTTTTTTTCCAGGCCTCACTTGCGAAGGCAACCCTGGACATCAAGACCTTCCAGCCTTCCAGCCAAGCAGTCCAAAGGAAGAAGCCTGCAGCCTCGACCAAAAGTCTTTGGAGGCAAGATCGCTTGAAGAGCACGAACTTAAAAGAGTTGTAGTTTGATTCCGGTCCATACTTGTAGCGAACCTCAACATGTAAGATCATATTAGCACAGAGGCAAATGTCTCAACATGACTGATCTACCAAATATGAATGTTTCCCCTAAACGATTAAAGTTGCTCTGTGCAAGCTGCTCTGCGCAAGTTGCTCTGCACAAGTTGCTCTGGGCAAGGTGCTCTGCGCAAACTGGTCGGTGCAAGTTGGTCTGCGCAAGTTGCTCTGCGCAAGTTGCTCCGCGCAAGTTGCTCCGTGCAAGTTGGTCCGTGCAAGTTGCTCCGTGCAAGTTGCTCCCTGCAAGTTGCTCTGTGCACGCAAGTTGCTCTGGTTGCTCTGTGCAAGAAGCTCTGTGCAACTGACTCTGCGCAAATGTCTCTGTACAAGTTGCTCTGTGCAAGTTGTTCTGTGCAAGCTGCTCTGTGCAAGAAGCTCTGTGCAACTGACTCTGTGCAAATGTCTCTGTACAAGTTGCTCTGTGCAAGTTGTTCTGCGCAAGTTGCTCTACGCAAGTTGCTCTGCGCAAGTTGCTCTGTCAAAGTTGCTCTGCGCAAACTGCTCTGTGCAAGCTGCTCTGTGCAAGTTGCCCTGTGCAAGTTGCTCTGCGCAAGTTGCTCCCTGCAAGTTGCTCTGTGCAAGAAGCTCTGTGCAACTGACTCTGTGCAAATGTCTCTGTACAAGTTGCTCTGTGCAAGTTGTTCTGTGCAAGTTGCTCTGCGCAAGTTGCTGCGCGCAAGTTGCTCTGCGCAAGTTGCTCTGTGCAAGTTGCCCTGTGCAAGCTGCTCTGCGCAAGTTGCTCCCTGCAAGTTGCTCTGCAAGTTGCTCTGCGCAAGTTGCTCTGCGCAAGTTGCTCCCTGCAAGTTGCTCTGTGCAAGCTGCTCTGCGCAAGTTGCTCTGTGCAAGTTGCTCTGCCTAAGTTGCTCTGCGCAAGTTGCTCTAGGCAAGGCGCTCTGCGCAAACTGGTCTGCGCAAGTTGCTCTGCGCAAAATGGTCTGTGCAACTTGCTCTGCGCAAGTTGCTTTATGCAAGTTGCTCCGTGCAGCTTGCGAAGCACCGCGGTCGAACCCGTGACCCGCCGGTCCCGGGAGCAGGCGCGCGAACCACGAGACAACTCGCGAGGACCAGCTCGAACAACACAATTCGAAAGAAAAAAAGCAGAGGGCCGCGCGAGCACCGCAGAAATAGTAAGAAACCTCGAGTTTTTGTACCTCGACCACGCCGATCCCCGCAAAGGGTCGTGCGAGCACCGCAGAAATCGTAAAACACCTCCAGTTTTTGCACCTCGGCCACGCCGATCCCCGCAGAGGGTCGCGCGGGCCCAAACAAAATTGCAAAAGACCTCGAGTTTTTGCACCTCGACCACGTCCCGCAGAGGGTCGCGCGGGCCCAGACAAAATCGCCAAGAAAAAACAAAACATGTTTTTGCACCTCGACCACGCCGATCCCCACAGAGGGTCGCGCGAGCCAAAACAAAATCGCAAAACACCTTGAGTTATTGCACCTCGACCACGCCAATCCCCGCAGAGGGCCGGTGTTCGTGTAGTGTCGTTGGCACTACCCCGCCGCCCAAGGAGTCATTGCAAGGAGTCATTGCAAGGAGTCATGAGAGTCATTGCAAGTTGCAAGGAGCCAAGTGCATGGAGTCAAGTGCGAGTTGCAAGTGCACGGAGTTAAGTGCGAGTTGCAAGTGCAAGGAGCCAAGTGCAAGTTGCAAGTGCATGGAGCAAAGTGCAAGTTGCAAGTGCACGGAGTCAAGTGCAAGTTGCAAGTGCAAGGAGTCAAGTGCAAGTTGCAAGTGCAAGGAGTCAAGTGCAAGGAGTCAAGTGCAATTGACTTGCGAGGAGTTAGAACCTCTTCTTGCAATGCCTCCTTGCAATGACTTTCATGATGATGATTCCTTGCAATGACACCGTGTAATGACTCTCATGAGAACAACTCAAGTGAACCCTGAACCCTTCGCCATGCTTTCGGGACAAAAAAAGAAGAAGAAAAAAAAGAAAAACTTGCAACTCAAGTTGCCAACGGTTTTCCTTGCCCCACGAGAAGTTCCGGAAAGTCTAACATTTCCGAGTGAGACTTGTTGCACCCCCGGCTTTCAAGTCTCTTCGCAGCTCGTGCCTGGCAACAGCCGATATCCCAGTAGTAGTCGAAGACGCTGTAGGGCGGCTGCATCGAGGCCTTCGGAGTTCGTAGTCTTCCATTTGCGTTTTTGCCCCCTGGTTCACGAAGGGGGGGCGGGGGGCGTTCCCAATAGAGGACAGCCAGGGTGGTGTTCCCCTGTAAAAACAAAACACATATTTGACCAGTAGCTAAATCGATTCCAACTGTAAAAACAACAAGGGAAAATAACAAATATTCTTAACCGAATAGTAGTTGTCTTCGATTTGGGTGAAACCCGGGCTATCGCGAAGGGGGGGGGGTGTTCCCAACTGAAGTGACGAAGTGAATCCTCAAAGGGGACATCCAGGGTGGTGTTCCCCCAAGTGAACCATTCAAGATCGACAATGTGGAGTTCGAAAATGGGGGTTTGGAGAATGACCCAGAAGGGATCACATCAGAAGAATCCACAAGGGATTGCTTCGTAGCAGGCCAAAAATCTCAAGCTACATTTGATCCGTGCGTTTGGCTTCAACATGTTAATCATCTTTGCTGGTGGGCGTGGCCTATTCAATTCTACTCGGCATCTGTTTTTCAAGGAGAATACCCTACCTGCGCTTTGCAAAGCCAAAATGCAAAAGCAGCACAACCTGCACATGGGCCGAACATAATTCGCTAGAATGCACCAAACAGCGGTGCAGGATTTCGTCCTTCAGTGGGTTGATCCAAGGCGCGTTGGAAGACCTTTGGTGGAATTCATGGGAGTCAGGACTGAAACTGGTTCAAGATTCTGGTGTGGCTCTGAAATATTGATGAGTTGGGGCCTCACGAAAGGTTCATCAATCCGCCTTTTAATGGAATTGTGTGATGGCGGCGTTGGGCCTCAAAAAGTATCAATAGACTTGGAGAATCAAAGAACTGCATCATATGATGAAGGCAAACAACTAGCAAATTCATATGGATTTGCGTTCGTGGAGGTTGTTGGACAAGAAAGCATTAGAACAGCAAGTGTAGCCCCCCTTTCCTCTCACAAGATTAAATCAACTACGCGGAGACAGCAGCACAGAATAAACTGCTAGTCTCAAAATCAATCATTCTAGAATGGGGTGTTAGGGGCAGTTAGCTGCTCCATGTCTAGTCCTTCTTTGTGACTTTCCTAAAAATGACTGTGAGTTCTAATGAGGTCCGCCTCACAAGTGGTTGGTGGACGTGAGCCCCTATCCTAAATGATGTCCACCAACGGGTCTGCATAGCCGAACCTTTTGGCAGGCATTCAAGTACGGAAGCAATGTGCTTCAGCCTCTTTAAGGGCACCCAAAGACGGACCTCCCCCTTTTCATGGTCTCAAACAGCGATCGGGGGCCTCATTTTGTGCGAGCCTGCGAAGTCGAAACGTCACGATTTTGCGGCAAATGCCATGCAAAATGCTCGCGGCCGGGCACCTCGATCTAGCACCGGGCGTTTCCTCTTACCGTAAGAACCCCTCAGTGGACACACTGCTCAGGGAAAAACATGTGGCCACCCTAGGAAAAAACAAACACCAAGACCGCCCAAAAAAAAACACACACACACACACACACACTCACACACTCACACTCACGCAAACACACACACACAGACACACAGACACACAGACACACAGACACACAGAAACACAGACACACAGACACACAAACACACAGACACGCAAGCACGCACGCACGCACGCACACACGCACGGCATTTTTTCCCGAGCGTCAAGGAGCCGCCCGCGCCAGGTCCAGGTGAAAACCTCTCTGGCCGAGAACTCATGCCACGGCCAGCCTGAATTCGGTTCTGTAAAAGTGCGGAACCTGGCGTTTTGGGCTCCTGGTTTTCACCATGTTCCTTGAGCATGGTTCTGGTGGGTTCCATGGTAATTAATGGACAGGAGGGTACTGAAACTTACTCATCTGAAATACACCTTTTTTGGATCATGTCCCAGGCGCTAACGGATAAACATGGGAGATATCTCCCAAGATACTTCTTAATAGATCCGCTCCCTGCAAAACAAACACAAGAGCTGAGCGTATGTTAAGCTACGATACCCTCACAGATCATCTCCCACGCAAACAAACAATGGGAGAGCTACATGGGCGGACCCCTCCGTTCCTACTTGAAGGGGCGATCGATTCGAAACCTCAGGTAAGTGGTTAGTGAGCCTGGTGAAATAACCCACTGAACGGAGACTGAGAAAAACATGCTAGGTCCTCCAGTGGAGACCACTTGAGTCACAATCAATACCCGGTATTAAACGGTCTACCCAGAACCATGTAAATTCATTAAGAAATCGGCCGCAGCTGGATTGCTAACCTTCATCTACCCGGGTGTTGATTGTGGCTCACTTGCGCTGCCTCTCCATTCCCATCGCATCAACTCTCAGCGGGTCAGATGCTCCGCGAGGCTCGGGAGGTGCACCACGTCCGGCCGCGCTTCGGCTTCGGGCGCGGGAGAGTCGGCCAGCAGGATCAGCCGGGGCTTCCTTGAATGGCGTTCCCGAGTCAGACCAGTCCAAAAGGCTTTGCCATGGATTGGGAAAAACCCTTTATTTTTTTTGTGGCTTTAAATTTCCAGACTTGGTGTAAAACTCAATTTGCGTTTTTGCCCCCTGGAAAAAATGGAATATATGTGCAATAGTGATAGATTCCCTTTAAAACCAACAGGGCAAGAAACAAAAATTAAAATAAGCAAATCGAAGCCGGTCCACACGACTTTGTTACTCTTTTGGGAGATGCCCCGCTTTTTGGGTGGTAATTTTAAGGGAAAGTAAAAGAAAACATACCGTGTTCGGGCGCCCAAAAGAGTATGTCCTCAAAAACACAAAACAAAAGAAGGAATTCGACAGGAACTCTTTGGGCTTTGGCTGGACGCAGGACAATGTGGAACTTCCTGTAACGCCACCCAGCATGCGCAACTCGCAGCAACCCCACAAACAACTGCTGACCAGGCGCGTGTTCACCCGCCAGTCCTGGTTTCCAACTCCAGAAAGATCGAGCCCAACGAACGGATGCGGCCTAGCCTACTCCTTGCCTCGTTGCAACGGGTTGCTCCAAGTTTTCTGAGCAAGAGGTCTAACCCTCAACCTCCATCCCGCAGGTTTCTTCTGAGAAACACCTTTCTTGCCCCCCCCCAAGACGGGCCTACTGCATCCCACACGCAACAAAGCACCTAAGCACATGGCTGTGTAAAGTCAGGGCAACCCGAAGCTCCAGTGCCCATGGGAAACCATGACAAAACAAACATCTCTCCTTCTCTTTTTTCGCACTTGATTCTAACGGCAGCCAGGCAACCCATCAAACAATTGGGACCCTCTTCGTTTTTTGCTTGATGCAAACAATTGGGAACCTCTTCGGTTTTTTTTGGCACTTGATGCCGGGGCAACCGGGCCACTCATGAACATCAGTTCACTCGTAAAAACAAAAAAAAGCCGCGCCGCCGGAGGCCTCGGCACATGAAAAGAAACAACGAAACTCCGCGCCAATCCACGTCCCCGCGTCTTCGCGGAGCATAGATAACTCACGTGGATTGGGCCCAAAAGACATGTCCTAGGTCCTCCAGTTGAGAGGTTAGAATAAGGGCACCCTTTTTTCTGTAATCTATTTTAGTAGGGGAACTCTCCCCAAAAAACAGGGTAAAAGGGCACTACTGGGGGACCTAGCCAGCGTCCCCCCCCCCAAGACGTCCCCCCTGAAAAAATAAGGCTTTAGCTCTGGGTTGGTTTTCCTCAAACTACTTGCCAACCAAACTTCCTCAGAGCTCACCTCGTCAGACGTCATAAGAGTGCAAGGTTGTGGTTGCGTGCCTCAAACAACTTCCCACATTCGACTGCCTCAAAGAACTTGCTTCGGACAACGCACCGCTTTTCCACCGGTTTTTTTGTTGAGCAAATAACGGCTTAAGGGCTCAACAAGGGCTTAATAAGGAATCATTCATTCGGGGGGGTACCTGGTTTTGCATACCCTCTGCGCATTTCAGGACACCAGGCGGTTTGGCACCCAAAGCACGCAAGTTGGCAAACAAACAAGGGGTTTGTTGGGGCTGTTTGGCCAGTTTTGTCCAGTCTGGGGATGCAATCCAGTGAGAGGGGGAGTGAACAATTAGGGGCTAGCCAGCTACTGCGCAAACAGTGGGTAGTTCACTCTTGCTGCGCAACATCTTGATTTACGGCTTAACAGCCCTTTACAAGCCCTTATGTGTGTTGTTCATGAAGACCGCAAATAAGTCTTATTAAGCCTTCATAGCGGCGTATCAAGCCCTAATAAGGGCCTAATAAGAAAACACTGTTTGGCCCCACATTTTTTTGAGGGGGGACGTCAGGGGGGGAGACGTCAGACTTCCATGAATCAATTTCAATTTCCCCAGCTTAAAAGTTTGCGGCGTTTGTTATTTGGATAGGCTCTGGAGTGGTTTGGAGCGGCGGCGGGCTAGGGTTCTGGGGGTTGCTGTTGATCAGGGGAAAAAGGCAAGGAACAACCATAGACGGAGAACCTCCAAGGTCAAACCTTGATTCCTTGACTTGCTTGGGCAGTGAGGTGAGAAAGAACAGTTCCCCTCTCGCAAACTGACAAACACAAGAAGGATCCAATCCGGAAAGGAGAGTCCTCTCGGTTTCCGGGCTCGAGATGGCCACAGTGAGCATTATGGTGAGCGGATTTCACGTCATGATCTTTGCTGATGACCGAACAGCTTTGCTCGTTGCTCGTATCAATGCCCTGGTTCTGGTGTTCTCCCACGTGCCTCCCAAATCCGAGATACACAAATCATAAACCCACAAAAGGGCTCCCAAAAGAAAGGAACCTCCTCTAGAACCGATGGCTCTTTGGGATCCATATGCATCAGCGGAGTATTGATTGCTCGTGTACGAGCAGCGTCCCAAAATCCGTTGACTTGGAGTCCTATCAGGATAGAGCTGTCGGCTCAATCCAACGGACCAAGGAGTAAAAGCTTCACCTTTTGGGGCCATTAAAAATGAAAGCAGAAGCACTTGGCTCACTTCTGGGCAACACCGATTTGTCTCTTTGCCATTCCATGCCATTCCATCTATTGGCCCCCAAATATAGACAACTATATATATCTATATATGTATTGGTATACATCCACCTAAAAATCGGTTGGCAGGAGACCCGCACTCCCTGGCTTGGCCCAGGAAGGTATCCAAACTCGCCACTTGCCACCAAAAAAATGGCTGTCAAGCAACCCAAAAAGCTCGACAGCCCAAGTCCGAGTTCCGGAACCCGGGAAGTGTCTCGCCTGGCCCGAACCCACAAATCGGTTTTGCAGGTGACCAAAGGGCCTTTAAGTCAACTGGGTCCAGTGGAGAGCTTAGAACAAGGGTACCGGACCGGAGGTTTTCTGTAGTCTATTTCAGCAGGGGAAGCCTCCCAACCAAAGAAACGGAAAAAGGGCACTACTCCAATGGACCTAGTCAACATCGGCCGTCGCACCAACGAGTCCTGCACCACTGCCTCGCTGTTCGTCCAGCCGGGGCTGTCATCTATGCTGTCCCTCCACGTCAGCATCCTCGCGCTGCCCTCTTGACACGTTTCAACATCACAACCAAAAAATAACGCTGCAAATGATGGTTGGATGCTTCCATTTGGGGGTTGTTCAAAATAAAAGTTCCCGGAAACGGCCCTTTCGCCGGCCTTTCGCGGTCCTTTCGCGGCCCCATGATTTCCTTTCGCGGTGACAAACCAGTCCTGAAAAGCTCGTTTTCGAGCCACTTGGGCCACTTGAGACAAAAGCTGTCTCTCGTATTCGCCTCCGTATTCGCTATCTGTCAAGTCCTTTTGCGTTCCTTACGCCGGCCTTTCGCGGCCCCATGTTTTCCTTTCGCGCTAGACCTTCAGAACCTCCCTTGCTTAATTTGAAGACTGGCAATTTAGAACGACTCCCATTTGCGTTCTTGCCAACCCTGGACAAGAATCAAATATGTCCACTAGCGATCGATTGCTGTTAAAACCAACAGGGGAAAATAACAATAGATTCGTTTCTGCAAATGGAAGGAAGGGACATCACCCCAAAGAAAGCAATTCCGAACCCCCCTCAAGCTGCTCACTTTCCGGGGCTGTGATTAGGGATGAACCCTCCAGTGAACAGCCCAATTTAACGGAAAGAGCAAACAAAGCTGTTTCGCTTGTTTGGATGCTGCTTGGTCACCGGACTCACGATGTAACAAACAGAGAAACAAGACCCCTGGCCCTAACTGTTGCCGGTCAGCCGAGTACAATGAAAAAACACCTACCAACTAGTGCGTCTTAGGGGCCCTAGGAGAATTGAAAAAACAACCTTGTGGGAAAGTCAATGCTGTTCAAAACCTCTTGGCTATTTAGCACCAAGGATGGGGCTTGCCAACAGGGCCAACAACTGGGTGCTAAGCTCGCGCTCGCTTCCTGAGCGGATTTGCCCCAAAAAAGTCACCACACGTTGGATTCACCGCTAAAATGGCGGCCAAAACCCCCAAACGAAGTGACGCTCGTTTTGGTCCGTTTCCGGACGTCAGGAAGTGATTGAAACCACCCGAAAAAAGGTGACGGTTGGTCCGTTCCCGGACGTGAGGAAGTGATTGAACCCGGGCCGTAGGACCAAGCAGATCGGCCAATAACTTCAGCCCAGGGGCTGGATCAAGCCTGGGCCTCGCGTCGAGGCAAGCGCGAGCTTCCACCCGGGGCTGGCCGTGGGAAGTGGGGCGCCGTTTTGAAGCGGCCCGGGGCTTCCAAAAGATATGGTCTAGGTCCTCCAGTAGAGAGCTTAGAATAAGGGTACCAACCTGTTTTTTTTTTTTTTTTTTTTTTTTTTTTTTTTTTTTTTTTTTTTTTTTTTTTTTTTCTGTAGTCTATTTTAGTAGGGGAGCCCTCCCAAAAGAGCACTACTGGGGACCTAGTGGTTGTTGTTTTCCCTATTGAAATTCAATCTGCAGGAGGGCAACCCGCGGGAAATGATCTGGAGTGCCCCCTGATCAAACTTCTCACAGAAGCGAATTCAAGCTGACGGTTTTCCAACAATCATGAAAGGTTTGCAAGGTTTGGAAAGACAGCCTTCCTCTTGTAAAAAAGCAGGGCGGTTCTGTCCGCTTGCATGATCGGAAAAGATATCCAAAGCACTGAATAGGAATAGCTAGGAGTGTTGCGTGGTTTCTTTTGCAACGCCATCCAAAACTTGCTGATGCTCGGTAGGGAATGAAGGAATCACCCTACTAAACCATCCAACTGGTGGTTTCCTTTATTCGGGAATCCCTAGGTTCAGTCCATTTCTCATTCCCTACCTATCGCACCAGCAAGAAAAGGGGTCGAACAAGATTTTGAACATGGGGCTCTCTACCTTTTCAGGTCCGCCAGAAAGGCCCGTAGAGGATCTGGCTTTCCATGCGCCGGCGATGGGATTCGGGAGGCTTGCCGGTTTTGGGAAAGGTCATGGCCGTGTTGGTGCCGGCAAAGGACTGAAACTCAGAAACAGCTAGAAACCTACAAATCTGGACATCACACATGTTTTTAAGCAAATGGAAGGCAACATGCTGACAGATCAGGCAACGGTGATACATAGCTCCGAAGATTCGCGTTTTCACCCCAGAGCGGCTGCAAATCAGCACCCCAATCGTCGAATCGTGGAACAATCGTCAACGCCAAACCTGAAAGTTGAATTTACATATCCGAACTGTCACCAAATGGTCCGCAAATTCCCAAAGTTAATTTTTTAGAAGTACGAAACGTATCCCCAGATAGAGGATCTACAATGTATGTTACATAGGTGAGCTCGCCGGCCTTTTCCGGGTCTTCGCCTCTTCCATTGGACCACTGTTGCCAAACCGAACATCCACCAACACCTACAGAGGAACCCATCTCATTCGTGGTTTGCATGGGTTTCCCATGAGCCCCCTACAAAATAGCCAGGGTCCAAATCCAAAGCCAAACCACCAAAACCCACAGCGGGACCCATCTCACTGGGCACCCAGGCCTGGGAAGCGGGCACGAAAATGACATTTTTGGTGGCTTGCTGGACGGGCGCACCCCACGAACCCCTACAAAACATCCACCAAAACCTACAGGGGAAACCGTTTCGGGAACCCATCTCATCCCTACAAAAGCCAGGGTCCAAATCCAAGTCCAAACCACCACAAAAGCCTCCTCAAATTTTGCCCGGCCGGCGCCCCCCCAACTTCCAGGCAAGTGGCATAATGCCTCGAACGCATCTGCCTGCCGTTTAAGGTCAGGTGTTTTCCATTAAAGGGGGGGAGGGAGGGGGAAAATTTGGGAACTTTAAACCCAGGCGTTGCTCTGGGGAAACTAGCCAAGTTCCCTTGGAACCAAAATACATGGAATTCTGTCACTGACCAGGCTGGGCCCATTCCTAGTCTTTGCGGCCAATAGAAGGGAAACCAAAAAGACACCAAGCACTTGGGGTCCCTTGTCAGAAACGCCCAAATGTCAGCTTCCCTAAACTTGGTTGCTGTTGACCCCCTGCAAAAAGTTCTTCACTTTTTTGGGGTTCAGTGGAAAACGCCTTGACCTCAACCAAAAAATTAAAGTCTAAAGATCCGTTGCCCAATAGCAGTCAAGTACAACTGGTGGTTTGATGGCTGGCTTGCGGGAAAGATATGTCCCTTTAACCCTCCGCTTTGCGATTCAGGGTTCAAACCCCCAGTGCCCACCGACCAACAAATGAGGCTTACCTGAAAATCTGACCACGTTTCGCAAAAAAAAAGGCTTCTACTTCTGAGGGGCAACTTCAAGGGAAGAACTGGACTCGGTTAAGAAAGTAGGTGGCTTATCGGAAAAAAATACGTCAGCTTCATTCATCCCAGGAATTTGTCCAGCATGCTCTGTCGGAGCATGGGCCCTTTTCTGTGACCCCTGGTTCTTCATTGGAAATGGGCCCGTCACGAGTCGGGCTTTTTTTGCAAAAAAAAGTGGCCCAACTCATCAAAGGGCACCATCTGTTCCATGCTCGTTGACTCCGTTGCGTTGCAAAAAGTCCAGCGTGTTCGGACAAAAACCCAGCATGCGGAACTGATGTCCACCAAGAAGTGGCGAAACGTGAGTGGCAACCTGAAACCAAAAAACAAACTGGCCTGGTAGCGAACAACTTTGTTGTTTGCAAACCCCTACTTAGCATGAACAGAATAAACAAACAAAAGGAAGCTAGCTAACATGAACGGAACAAACAAAATAAACAACTGGCCAAGAGCAGTGAAGGAAGCTAACCATTTCCAACAAAAGTGGCCGGGGGGGTGGGGTTTTCAAAATGGTGGACCCCTTCTTGGACGGTTCCACAGAAGAAACCAGACACACTTCCTCAGGCCCGGCACGCAGGATTTCCCCGTTTTGGGTGGCAACTGGGGCTCGTGCGCAAAATTCGGGGGAAAAAAAACAAACAAACCCATTTTCTGTGGGGTCCAATTCCTCCGCGGTCCAAACCGGGCCAGTTCAGCTTGAAATCAATGCACTGAAAGGGCGACTAGCTCCCGTAGATCCAGGAAGTGATGTAGGGGCCTTTTTACATGCCAATGAGTGATTCCTATCACGAGCAAGTATGGTTTACAAACCTAGCAATACTCCATTCTAATTGTAACTTGTCTCTTTGCTCACATTGTACTTCTGAGTAGGCCAGGCCTAAAGGATACATCATATCTGGCTCGCGCCAAAGTCCACCTCCGAAAGCTATTGCTGAACCTAGATACTAGATAGAGCAACCTCTGGTTGATGGGGATTCGTCACTTTTGGAGGGAACACCACCCTAAGGACCGGTCTACTCATCTGGGGTCAACAGGATAAGAGCCCAACAAATTACCAAACGTTCAGCCCTTAAATCGAGACTACACCTTCAGTAAGTTTATCTCCAAACTTGAATCTAGGAGTAAACTTCGAATACTTGGGCTTTAGTGTTTACTCCTAAACAAGATGAGTAGATGCATACGTACATGTGTTTACAGAACATATGTATGTATATATGCATGTATGTATATGTGTATAATATGTACATATATATACATATATATACATATACACGTATTTATGTATATCCTGTATATATATATATATATACGTGTGTGTGTGTGTCTATATGCAGACATGTGCTGTGTTTTTTTGAGGGTCTGTAACGCGCGACGCGCCACGAATCTTGTTACAGAGATCTGTAACGAGGTCTGTAACGAATGTCCGCCGCGGCTCTGTTACAGACCCCTCAAAAAATCACTGCCATACACACACATATAGATATATATAGATATTATCGGGCCCCATGAGCTCCATGGAATTCGGCGAAAGCCGAGAAGATCCCGCGCAACTCAGCCCGAGTCGCCGAGTCCCAAGGCGCCCAATGCCGGTCCAGCGCGTGCACGCCCACGGAGGGCTCCTCGGGGGCCGTCTCCTGTGAGGGTAGCGCACTGGTGGGTTGGGGTATCCCCAAAACGGGAGGGGGTAGGGACCCGGTCCTTTTCCCGATTCCATTAGTCTTCCTAGGGAAAATGGAACTAATGGAATTCCAGGGTCTCCACCCTCCCCAAATTCCATTTTTAAGGGGGCGGGGATAGTAAGGTGTTGAGGGTGTGCGTAGGTGGATAAGGTGGCCATGGGTCAAAATCCGAATTTCATACCCCCAGTGAACATCCCAATCCCCACTAAAGTAGGTTCTAAATTGGGTGGTGAATTCACCTACCCCAAAATGGTACCATTGGTTTTGACCCACAGCCAGGTTGGCTTGAGGGTCTAAAGTTGGCTTGGGCTTGGGCTTGAGCTTGGAAAAACTCAAAGAGGGTCTTGGATTTGAAGGGACTGGTGGGTTGGGCCAGGGTAAGGTTGGCGAAGGATAAGTCTGAGGGGTCGGGTGCAGGAGTATGTTGTCAGGGTTAGTTTGGGGTGGGAGTTGGGCGCCTTTTTCCTGGTCTGCCCTCAGATCCCCCACTAAAAGTGAATAACTCTTAGTGGGTTAAATGAAAACTACCATTAAACACTAAAAAGCTAAGAAGCCAAGGGGATGGCTGGGAGCCACCAAGTAAAATGAACAGAACCAAACAACAAATCAAACAAACTTGCCAAGAACAGTGAATTACCTGAAGCAGTAAGCTCAAGAAAGGCCGACACCTGTTGTTTGGGAAGCCAAAGAAAAGACACGACCTCTGAAAGCGCACCAACTCCGCCAAAAAGCGTCTGAGCAAACCGGAAACCTCCACTTGCTGAAGTCTGGGATAGATCCCCATATGAAACCAACAGGCATAAGTATAACATGGGCGTGTCTTCTTTTCGGGAAACCTCTGTTGTTTGGCTTAAAGGAAAACCAGCTTTCCTCAGGGTCCCCAAACAGCATGCTGGTGCCCAGCAGGGAATGAGGGAACGACCGCTATAAACCACACCTTGTAGCTTCCTTTAACAGAACCCACAGGCTCACTCCCACCCCTACTGAGCACCAGGAAGAAAAAGACACACCCAAATATGTTTCTCGCAAAGCCTTTGGTCTCTCCTGAGGGCTCAGCCGCTCTTCCACGGAAAACACCCGGCTCTCGTTCACTGAAGCTGCCGTCTGGTTCAAATAGGAGCAAAAGTAGACATCCTCAGGGTGAGAACTTCAGAACCCACATGGTATGGCCTTGCAAAAAAAAAAAACACTGAAAAACTGCAGCCCCCTCCCCGCACCTAAAAAGTGAACAGAAACGAGAAAGAAAGCAAACAAAATACTCGCCAAGAACAGTGAAGTGAACCATGTACATCCTCGCTGTTTAAGTGTGCTTGGGAGCCAACCGGGGAACGGCGATTAAGAAATCCGTTTCAAAGATATAGAACAACCTGACACACAATGCACATTTCCCTGCAAGCCAGCAGCCTCTTGCCAAGGCGACGAGGGTGTCTAAACAGGGATTTTTAAATTTACTTATCTTCTGGGCGTTTCCATGGCTGGGGCCTGCCTAACATTGAATGAGAGATGGACCCTTTGAAACATAGCGTTTCCCTCGGTCTTCCCTTCAAAAACTACCGGTGCACGAACATCAAGTGGGTATTTCCATGACACACCCGCGCAGGCGGTTTCGCGGCGTGCAAACTCCAAATCCGCCAGGTAGCTAAATGGGGTGTGTGTGTGTGTGAGGCCCACCGACCAACTGCAAACAGGGTAGAGTCTCGCAGATCATGAGGGTCTCACTACAATTTGGCAAATCCGGATATGACATACTCGCCCAAGGTGACGAGACAAGCCCCCTTTAGGAAGTTGTACCCGGAAACCATAGTGGCGATGCAATGGCTTTGCGATGGCAGTCGAAACCATCTTAGATGTCCTGGGTCGGAGTCGCCTGCAGTGACATCCAATCCCGATAAAATGTGGCGTAAAGGGAGCTCCAGTTTAGAGACCCCTAAAACTGGTGTGGGTCTCGCGCGCGGGCCTCTGGCAGCCCATTGGGCGGGTGTGCCTTGGTGATGTCCAGCATCGCCTGCCGCAAAAGGCGTAAGGCGGCAAAGGCCGCGCTCGATTCGGGGCGTCAGGTACTGTTGAACCCCTGTTGATTAATATGGGGGTTAACATTAAGTGGTGATCGTAAGTCCGGTGAATAAGCCCAATCCGTTCAGTGGGTTACTTCACCAGGCTTACGATCACCACTTACCTGACGTCCCGAATCGATCGCGCCGTTAAGTAGAAAACCACGAGAATCCCAAGGCGACGTCCACAAAGAGCTACTCGCCTGCCATGGTCCAGAAACGTGATCGTCTTTCGGGGCCACCAAATATGTTGCCAAAAATGGAGCAAACCGAAAGGCCAGAAAGTCGGGCAACTGAGAGAATGGGGTACGTTAACAGCACAAGTCACGATGAAAGGGGAATAAGTCGTTTAGCCCCTTAGACTTCTTGGACATGCGCGCTTTTGGGAGCAAATGACCCTGCAAACCCAGGTGCTTGACCCGAATCCTCAATCACTGTGAAGCTGGGAACCGTGACCAGTTGGATCAGATTCGTCTCTACGTGAACCTGAAAACCTCACTTGCCCCTTAAGGACCTGGACAGAAAAGGTGATGGCCTTTGGACACCTTGACTAAACATGGGCCAACATGGGAGAACCAAAAGCTCAGATCCAGTCGGCTCGCCTTGGACAACTGAGCACTGTGAACTCAGGGCCCATGTTAGGGGGAAGCTTCCTAAACCCGTGGCGGAAGGTGGAACTCAGCATCATAGAAAGCAGCTACAAAGCCATTTCACGGGCCGGATTTTTGCCAAATACCCACCAGAACAAGGATCTCCTGCCTATAGATGTTGCTTCAATTTAAGGAGCTAAAAATGAAAACTCACGCGGTCATGACTCGATGACTAAAAATATGTTGCTTTGGATACCAACCCCAGGCCCCAGTAGAACTACCAGTAGAGCCGGCGAAGCCGGTGGGCAGAAGTTTCAAAAATATAAAAACTATAGTTATCTTTCTCTTTCTTTTCTTGACTCTGTTTCTCTTCTTCTTCAGTTTCATTGTTTCTTCTTTCTCCGTCATTCTTCCTTTCTTCCTGTTTTTCCTTCCTTCCTCCCTTCTTTCCTTCTTTCTATCTGTATTTTCTTTCTTTCTTTCGTTTGCTTGTTTTTGTGCTGTTCTTTCTTTTGTCTCTTCTCTGTCTATCTATCTGTCTGTCTATCTATATATCTATACATCTTTCTCTACTTATGTATCTACCTAACGACCTATCTATCTATCTCTCGTGTTAGCTATCTATCTGCTTATCTACCTATCTATCTCTCTATCGATCTTCTCTGTCTATCTATCTAGCTATCTATCTGCTTATCTACCTATCTATCTCTCTATCTATCTTCTCTGTCTATCTATCTATCTGTCTATCTATCTCTCTATCTATATATCTACCTATCTCTCTATCTCTCTTTCTTTCTATCTATCTCTCTCTCTATCGTTCTGTATCTCTCTATCTGTCTATCTAGCTATCTACATCTCTATCTATTTATCTATCTATCTAGCTATCTTTCGATTTCTCTATCCATCTACCTATCTATCTATCGATCTATCTCGCCATTTATTTACCTATGTATTTCTCTATCTATCTATCTATCTATCTGTCTATCTATCTTATGTTTGTTTATGTATTTATCTTTTTTATCTATCTTTCTATCTCTTTCTTTCTTTCTTTCAATCTATCTCTCTGTCTCTCTCTCCCTCTCTCTCTCTATTTCTTTCTATCTATCTATCTCTCCATCTATCTCCCGCGCATCTATCTATCTTTCTATCTACCTATCTCTCTATCTCTCTATGCATCCCTCTATCTACCTATCTGTCTATCTCTCTCTCTCTCTCTGTCTATCTCTCTATCTCTCTCTCTCTCTCTATCTGTCTATCTCTCTATCTCTCTATCTCTCGTGTATTTACTATCTATCCATCTCTCCATCTGTCTCTCTACTGTCTCTCTTTACCTATCTATCTACGTACCTCTCTTTTTATCTATCTATCTATTTATCTTTCTATCTATGTCTCTATCCGTCTATCTATCTATCTATCTATCTATTTCTATATCTCTCTATCTATTTATTTATCTCTTTCTATCTATGTATTTGTCTATCTATCTATCTGTTTGTTTATCTATCTATCTGATTATCTCTCTATCTATCTCTCTATCTCTCGTGTATTTACTATCTATGCATCTCTCTATCTGTCTCTCTACTGTCTCTCTTTACCTATCTATCTATGTCTCTATCCGCCTCCCTATCTATCTATCTATCTATCTCTATATCTCTCTAACTATTTATTTATCTCTTTCTATCTATCTATTTGTCTATCTATCTATCTGTTTGTTTATCTATCTATTTGTTTATCTCTCTATCTATCTTTCTATCTCTCTTTCTTTCTATCTATCTATCTCTCTATCTCTCTTTCTTTCTTTCTTTCTTTATTTCTTTCTTTCTATCTCTCTTCTCTCTCTATCTCTTTCTATCTATCTATCTCTCCATCTATCTCCCGCGCATCTATCTATCTATCTATCTTTTCTATCTATCTATCTATCCATCTCTCTATCTGTCTCTCTACTGTCTCTCTTTACCTATGTATCTATGTACCTCTCTATCTATCTATCTATTTATCTAGCTATCTATTTCTCTATCCATCTACCTATCTATCTATCTATCTCTCTATCTCTCTTTCTATCTATTTACTTATCTCTCTCGCTCTCTCTATCTATCTATTTGTCTATCTATCTGTTTGCTTATCTATCTATCTGTTTATCTCTCTATCCATCTCTCTACCAATCTTTCTTTCTATCTATTTGTCTATCTCTCTATCTCTCGTGTGTTGCTCCTCCTTTTATCTCTCTATTTATCTATCTTTCTAGCTATCTATATTTCTCTCTCTCTCTCTCTCTATATATCTATCTATCTTTCTATCTCTTTATCTATCAATCTGTTTATCTATCTCTGTATCTCTCTCTCTCTCTACCTATCTATCTATCTATCTATCTACCTCTCTATCTATTTATCTATCTATCTATCTATTTCTCTATCCATCTACCTATCTCTTTCTATTTATTTATCTCTCTCTCTCTCTATCTATCTATTTATTTCTCTATCTATCAATCTGTTTGTTTATCTATCTATCTGTTTATCTCTCTATCTGCCTCTCTATCTCTCTTTCTTTCTATCTTCTATCTCTCTATCTCTCTTTCTTTCTTTCTTTCTATCTATCTCTCTATCGCTTTCTCTCTCTCTCTATCTTTTTCTATCTATCTATCTCTCCATCTATCTCCCGCGCATCTATCTATCTATCTATCTCTTTATCTATCTATCTATCGATCTATCTATCTATCTGTCTCTCGCTCTATCTATCTATCTATCTATCTATTTCTCTATCCATCTACGTATCTATTTATCTCTCTTTGTATCCCTCTATCTACCTATCTACCTATCTATCTATCTCTCTCTATCTGTCTATCTCTCTGTCTATCTATCTATCGGTCTATGTATCCATCTCTGCATCTCTCTATCTACCTTTCTTTCTGTCTCTCTATCTATCCATCTCTCTATCTGTCTCTCTATCTCTCCCTCTTTACCTATCTATCTAATTACCTCTCTATCTATCTATCTATCTATCTCTCTCTCTCCCTATCTCTCTATCTTTCTCTCTATCTACCTATCTATCTATTTATCTATGTCTTTATCCCTCTCTCTATCTCTATCTATCTATCTATCTCTCTAGCTAGGTATCTATCTCTTTTCTATCTATCTATCTGTCTATCTATTTATCTATCTCTCTATCTCTCGTGAATTTTTCCATCTTTTATCGCTCTATCTATCTATCTATATGTTTTTCTCTCTTTATATATCGATCTATCTTTCTATCAATCTCTCTATCTATCTCTTTATCTCTCTCGCTCTCTCTCTCTCTACTTAACTACCTCTCTATCTATCTATCTATCTATTTCTCTATCCATGTACCTATCTATTTATCTATCTCTCTATCTCTTTTTCTATTTATTTATTTATCTCTCTCTATCTATCTATCTATCTATTTGTCTATCTATCTATCTGTTTATCTCTTTATTTCTCTCTCTGTCTATCTATCTATCTATCTCGCTCTCTCTCTCTATCTATTTATCTATCTATTTATCTTCTCTCTCTCTATCTATCAATTTATCTCTCTCTCTATCTCTCTTTCTATCTATCTCTCTAGCTCTCTCTATCTGTTTATCGATCTATCTATCTATCCATCTATATCTGCACTTAAAAGTTGCGATTTTGAAAGTTGAATTCGCGTACTACTTTCGTACTTAAAAGTTGCGATTTTCGAGCCCCAGCTGCGAAAGTGGACTTCACGTACTACTTTCGTACTTAAAAGTTGCGATTTTCAAGCCCCAGCTGCGAAAGTGGACTTCGCGTACTACTTTCGTACTTGAAAGTTGCGATTTTTGCGAAAGTTGACTTCGCGTACTACTTTTGCACTTAAGAGTTGCGATTTTCGAGCCCCGGCTGCGAAAGTTGACCTTGCGAAAGTGCTGCGTGTTACGAAATTACTTGACCTTGCGACAGTGCTGCGCCTGCCACGAATTCTGCACTTGACCTTGCGAGTGCTGCGCCTGCCACGAAATCTGCACCCGACCTTGCCAAAATGCTGCGCCTGCCACGCGTTCTGCACATGACCTTGCGAAAGTGCTGCACCTGCCTTGAATTCTGTACTTGACCTGGCGAAAATGCTGCGCCTGCCACGAAATCTTTACTTGACCTTGCGAAAGTGCTGCGCCTGCCACGAAATCTATACTTGACCTTGCGAAAGTGCTGCACCTGCCACGAAACCTGTACCTGACCTATCGAAAGTGCTGGGCCTGCCACGCAATTCAAACCTTGAGAAAAGTTGACCTTGCGAAAGTGCTGCGCCTGCCACGAAATCTCACCAAAATTTCTGCGCCTGCCACGCAATTCAAACCTTGCGAAACCTCTGCGTCGCCGTGCCAATGGGCCCGGCGCCGAGCCCGCTCCGAGACCGCTCCGAGCATGCTCCGACCAAACGCCGCGGACAGGCTAGCTTTCGCATCTCCGGAGACGCCAATTCGCGCACAGGGCTACGCTGTTTGCGACAACTTTCTCATCTTCGAAAATGCCGATTCACGCACAGCGCCACGCTTTTTGCGACTTTCTCTTCCCCTGCCACACGCGCGCGCATTTTTTCTCGCTTCTCTTGTCATTTGTCTGAAGAGCTAGCTTTCAATTAGTTGCCGTAACACGGAAGTTCCTTCTAAACTTCCTTTGACAAACTCCCATCAAGCACCTGTTCCCCTGGAGGTAGTTTGGAAGCGCTGGAAGATTGGTGACAGGGGGGACATATTATTTGATCAGTCAGGTCTAACTTGCCCAGCTTGGCTAGGTCCTCCAGTGCAGAGGTTATAATAAGGGTACCCTTTTTTGGTAGTCTATTTCAGTACGGGAACCCTCCCCCGAAAAAGGGTAAAAGGGCACTATACTGGGGTCCCTAGTTGGTTTTTGAGATGTCGCCCCCAACTCCGCAACTCGCTCGCCTGCTTGTCGCGCAGCGAGAAGCCACCGTTGCCGCTGTTTTTGGTGCAGTTGGGCACGATGTGGCCCCAAGGCGCCCCCACGTACTCGTAGCCCAGGAACTGCGGAAGTCGATCCTGAGCTCAGCAAGTCGCAAAAACAATGGATAATGTCAACCCCGGATTCATAAACCCCTGGTTGATTAATAGGGGGGTGTCCCCTTTTAGTGGGGATTCACAACTTTTGGAGGGAACACCCCCCAATAGTGGGACGGGTTTATGAATCCTGGGTCAACATTAACTAGAATTCTTGGTAGTTCCGGAAGAAAGGCAAATTTGGATACGCCTAGCTCCTGAAATAGCTTGGGAGGAGACCCCAAGAAACCTGTTGAGTCTATCCAAAACCATGTAAATCCCGAGGGGGGCTTAAAAAATAGGGCTTCTGAAAGTCGGCGACCCCTCCCCAGCTTTTGGTTAGCTTGCCGTCGATGGGGCCAAGATGGAGTTCCTTTCCCAATCAAGCGGACGGGACAACCCATTCCCAACTCTGTGCCTTAGGTTCTCTGTTGTTACCTCTTAAAATCGGGGGAAGCCCTATGGTTGGCTTCTTTTTGCTTCCCTGTAAACCAACATAAAAACCGACATGCCGCCCGATGTTTTTTTTTTTTTTTCTCGGGGGTGGTCCAATCCAAGGAACTCCCCATGAAACGCCTGTCAGCAACCAACAAAAACCCAAGTCCCAGCGCGAAACGAAAAAGCGCAAGCGACCGGTCCCGTTTTGCTCGCAATGGCCGTCCGTGGCCTCGCTCGCGACTCGCGGAAATTGCGACATCCAGGCTCGCACGAAATGAAACCACGTTTAGCTGGTATATTTGCGCGTTGGGTTTCTGAAGTGCGAAATGGATTTCGTCCATCCACAGTAGTGCAATTGAACTATCACTAACCATACGACATGCCCGAAATATCGCAAGCAAACTAAACGCCACAAACTCGGAAAATCCGGGCTGCAACGTTCCCAAAAGCCGGCCATATGTTCGTACCGTGAGCATACCCAACCCGAAGAATCAAGCCGGGGCAAAAGGGGCCAGGTGCTTGAAATAAGAAATCCCCGGCTTAGCAAGTGCGCAAAGAATCCGGAAATAAAAAAAAGCTCAACTGCTTTGCTTCATGACTCTTCGGCCAAGAGGTCGACTCCCTTTGGACCGAGCCGGAAAAAGACCCACCGGTCTAGACGCCGCGTCTTCCAGGCATCAGGCAGCTGGCTCTTCCGCTTTCAGCTCCTCGGAAAACTCCTCGCAGTCTGGAAAGATGACCTCGCTTCGGCAACTGCCTTTGGTCGTGTTGGCTTGGGATCTGGGGATCTGGTGCAACACATGCAAAACCCTTGGTATTAAAACCCTTGGTAATAAAACCCTTGGTATTAAAATGGTCGTAAGTCCAGAACCATGCTCTGGAATCAAGAAGGCGGATATCCGCAACTATTTCTGGCTGGGACTGCCCCTTACTAACCTTCATCTACCCGGGTTTTGATTGTGGCTCGGTTCTTGAAACACACGATCAGAATGCTTCCATTTGCTTAAGTCCCCCAAGGTCCCCTGGAAAACATTCCTTTCAGCAAATGGAAGACTGTCCAAATGTGCAGGCCCAAACAAACTACGCACTCAAGACATTCATGACAGGTGCCCGAGGCTCTAGTCCATCCCCATTTGCACATGTGAGAGAAATCACCATCTCTGGGTCTCGATTTTGCTCACAAATCGCCAGGGACCCCACAAATCATACACTTCCCCCCCGCAAACCAAAAAAAAACACGCGCAACGAGGTTTTGCTCAGTGGTACTCTTGCCCTAAGGGTAGGTTTTGGCGGATGTTTGGGGCTCCCCAAAGGTGTTGATTTGTTGGCGGGCTTCCGACCAGCATCCAAAAGTCAGCTTCCCCCTCATAATCCCCCCTACCTTAGGGGGGAGGGGGTAGGGACCCGGTCCCCCGATTCCATTTATGTAGTCTTCCCCCTGAAAGGGAAAATGGAACTATAAATGGAATTCCAGGGGTCACCCCCCTCCCCCAATTCCATTTCAAAGGGGGCGGGGATCCTCTCATTGGATATTGGTGGTTTGGTGGTTCGGAGTCGCGGGAATTCCCATTTGCCCTCAAGAACCAGAACGTTCAAATCCCAAACCAATCCACACCACCAACTGGGGATACCTGAAGAAGGCGGGCGCCATGTTGTCTTGTGGCCACGTGCTGTGGATAGCTTGCAAGAACAACCAAACCCACAAGCTGGTGGTGCTCCCTTCATTTCCCAAAAAAAGAACCATCAAAAGAGGGTACGGACACGCAATGGCATGCCCTGAAACGAAACACCTAGGAGCCCAAACGCCTAGCTCATGACTGCAGAGTTGTCCCATGCTTCCCTCTTGGGCCAGTTGCTCTTCCATTGGAGGTTCTTCTCAATCCGGACATTGCAAAGGGCTGCTTTGTTCTCACCAGAGGATTTCAGGATTGAGGAATGCCTTTTGAACAGCCCAGAATTTAAAACTTTTCAACTGATTTAGGTGTGCCTGGGTTTTCTGTTGCGGGCACCCGTTTCAAGTCGGTTTAAACGAAAACCAAGCGGAAAAACCACCATATGTTTGTTTCCGAGTCTTCTATGTCGGGGCATATGGGCATCTGTCAAAGTAGGGGAACGCCCCCAAAGCAAAGAAGTGATTTGCCCTTGGCTCCCATTTATACAAACCAGCCTCCAAAACGGGTAATTCGTATGGCAAAATAATTCCCGATATCTACCGCCCTGACCATGAATGACAAAACGTGGTATCAAATCGCAAACTACCCCATAACCCCATTCTGACTTAAGCCCTTTTTCAGTTTCCCTCTAACTGGTGGTTTGCATTGGTGGTTTGGTTTGGAGGTGGTTTCGGGGTGGTTTCCCCTTTGCCCTCTACAAGAGCCAGGGGCATTTCTTCGCGAAATCGGCCGCGAAATAGGGCCCAGTTCGGACCTGGGTTTTCAAAGGTTGACCAAACTGACCAAAACTGGGCTGTCCGATTTCTGATCCCCCCCGGTAAATCTCTAACTTTTAGTGGGCTAAATTCGGAAATCCCACCACTAAACACCAACAAAAATCTAGAAAGCTAAAGGGCATGGCCGGGAACCGCCAAGAAAGCCGGAAAACAGGTCATAGCACCAGCTACACATGGCTGTGGGTCAAAAATAGGTGCCCCAAATGGAACCCAAGTGGAAACATGGACCAACACCTGTGGTTTGTTTTCTGGTGGTTTCATTTTGACCCATACCCACATCGCTTGGCTGACGTTGGGTTTGGGGAGCAAAAATTCTCAAATTTTAGCAGCTACGTTGTTGGATTTCAACCACTAAACCACAAAATTGTGTTTGCTTCTTGTTTTGAATGCAGATTTTGTGGGTTGGAATTCAACCACCTAAACCACAATAAGCATAAACATGTAAAATGTTTCCCAACAACCATGATCGCTTCCCGTCGAGGCGCGGCGTCCAGCAGCTCGTCGTGCTCCTCGCAGGGCACCTCCTCCACCCGCTGCTGCGCCAGGCCGATGCCCACGGCACGCAGCGGCGGCCTCCGCTCCGCGCATTTGTTCCAAGGGCGGTGGGAGATACTGCGGGTGGACGATGCACCACAGCAAACCATAACGTTTGTTGGCATTTACAGAAGCATCACCCCAGGGATTTTTTTTAGGTGGTGCGACATGGATTTCGTCCATCCACAGTATGGCTGTGGTTGTCAAAGCCGTTTTGGGATCCCATTTTGGTTGGTAGGTGAATTCACCACCCATTTTAGCTCATTTTAGTCTATTTTAGCCTATTTTATATCTATCCCTAGAAGGCCATCCCAGAGCCTCACTTCCTGAGTGGATTACAGTAATTGACCAGCCATAAAGACCCATGAAGAAAGCCTGGCAACAACAAACAACATGGAAATTTCACTGGGTTTTTGAGGAAGCAGTGCCCTGCAACGACTGGTTCTAAGGAGCAGCACTGCAGCACCACCCCTCCGGCAACTCATGGGGTGGTGGGAAATTCCTGTGTTTTTGCCACCCAACAAAAAAAAAGCGGTTGAAGGCTTGCGGGAAATATACTGCAAGGGGCAGCCTGTGAGTCAGATAAGTGGTGATTGTAAGCCAGTGGAAAAACTTCTAACCCACCAAAGCCATGGTTTGTTCAGTCTCCGTTCAGCTGGGTATAGCCAGGCAAACTGACCACTTACTAAGTACCCTGCCCCTTGAAGAAGAGCGCCATCCCGGAGCGGCTTTTTTGGTCGGCGTGTCGCGTGAAAAACTGAGTTCATTGAGCGCCAGCTTTCTGGTCGGCATTTTGCTTTAGACTGAGTGCATGGTGGATGGGGGCTGTGCTTTTCTTTTGGTTGTGGCTGCATATCGCCCTTCGGGGTGGTTGGGGGGAGAAGCTCAAAGCACCCCCAGCCTTGGGCAAACTTTAAAGGGGAAGCCCTCCCAAAAAATGTGGCACGCCTTGGTTGGCTTTAAAGGGGAAGCCCTCAGGAAAGAAAGGGCACCACTAGAGGTCTGGGAAGTGGGCCATCCCTGTGACTACTTCTCGTTTTAGGTGGAGTGAGTTGGTTAGCGCAGAACAAATTGCCCCATAAAACCCGTGCGCTTTTTCCGAAGCATGGCCTTGCGTCTGCGTGGCGCTTGGCGCGCTGGAGGTAGCGGTCGTAGAAGCCTGAAGCGAAGGCTTCTAAGATGCGCGGACCTTCCAGCTGGTTTTGTGGAGCTTGCCCACAAATAAACAGAAGGGACCCTCAAAACCCAAAACTGAGGTGGTTGTGTTGAAATAAACAAAAGGGACCCCCAAACTAGCGGCCTGAACAAGAGGACAAAAAAGTTGGAACCCCCCTTTAAGGGCAAACCATCTTCTGCGAAATGCACCAAATGAAAGGGCTCTTAGGGACGCAGCTCTCCCCAGGGCTTTGCAATTTCACCTTCCCCCCCCCAAGTAAAACTGTATAAATATATATATATATATGTGTATATATATATATATGTGTGTGTGTGTACACCCTTATATGTACACCCGGCGACGCATACCAGCACTAAAGCAATGGTTGAGTTAATACAGCCGCCATTGTTGAACCTGAGTTTCATCATTTACATTGGGTCAACCATTCTGTTCTTAGGGGATTTATGTAAACATGTTGTACACACATACTTCTACATGCAAACACATATATACAAGTACATGCCCCTGTACCACAGGGTATCCCTGAGCTCGCCATACAAGCCTGGAGCATATTGACAAATGTTGCCAAACTCTAATGGCGCAACGGGACCCACCCGTCAGGCCACCTTTCGGGAAAAAGGCTTGCCCAGGCTTCATCCAGAAACAAGCTTCCGCTTGAATCACTCGGAAATTGGGTCTCTCTCTCTCTCTCTCTCTCTCTCTCGCTCTCTCTCTCTCTCTCTCTCTCTTTTTTTGGAGGGTACCCGCCCGCTGTTGGACTTGTTTTGGGGATGAAAAGGGGCTCCCCTGCTTTTACAGGCGCCCGTGTGTGCCAAGATTGGTCGACAGCAAAAACAGACGGCAGATTGAAAAGGGCGCACTCAAAAAGAGGCACACGCTCAAATCTCTCACTTCCTGAGCGGATTGCCCCAAAAAAGCACCCGCACTTTGTACATCAGGAGCTCACGCTTACTACCCGCTTATTAAGTCGCCCGCCCCTTTAAGTCGCTAGGTCCTCCAGTAGAGAGGATAGAATACGGGCACCAACTTTCTTCTGTATTCCATTTGAGTAGGGTTCGGAACCCTCCCACCCGAAAAAAGAAACGGTGAGAAACTTACCCCTTAAAACTCCAAGCAACCTGGGGAAGTGTTCATCTTTTACAGATAGCCCATGTTACCTCCAAACAGTTACGAACAGTCTTGTGTTTTTTTAAGAGGTAAGTGAAAGGCTCCGCCCCAATCGCCGGGCTTCGCCCCAGGAACGGCGAACCCCGCTCCCCGCTTCCGCTCCCGCCGCTCCGGATCGATCCGCTCCCCGCTCCGAGGGGCCCATGCCCTGGCCGCAGCGGCGGCGGCGCAGGTCCAGCGCCACGGCGGGCAGCAGCAGCAGATCCAGGTCCCAGGGCTCCACGCGAGGACTCGTCTCCAGGGGCTCCTAGCCGGGCTGGTGGTGGGGGGGCGGGGGGTGTGGGGGGGGTGTGGGGGTGTGGGTGTTGGGGGGGGTGTGTGCCTGGAAGGTGGGAAGGTTTGGGGGGGCGGGATTTTGGTTGGGATTCGGGTATTTATGGGCTCCAAGCTTTCTTTTTTGTTTTTGTTTTTTGGTTGGGATTTGGGTATTTTCCATGGAAGTAAACCCATGGTACCAGAGGAAAGGTTTGGGGGCGGGTTTTGGTTGGGATTGGGGTACCCATGACTTGGTGTTTTTTTTTTATTTTTCCGGCTTTTGAGTTTGGCTTGTGGTAATGGCAGGAAACCCATGGTGGATACCTCCAATTCCAGGCATGGGTTGGTGTGGCTGGCTTTTGGCAGGTTTGGTTTGTGGAAATGGAAGTAAACCCATGGGAGATACCAAAGGAAATCAGAGGGGTACCCTCCAATTCCAGGCTTTTCATGGGTTTCCATGCTTGAAACCTGAGGTTTGGTAAATGATTCAGCGTTTTGGAGTTCCTTCGTGTTGCTTTCAGGATTCTTCATTCAGGGTTTCCGACACATGTTGGCAGGGCCTCAGTTGTCGGGTACCCTCCCTTTCACTTGGAACCTGGCGTTCGGGATCTGGTCCTTTTAAAAGGACAGGTCAGAAAACCATGTCTAGGTCCTCCAGTGGAGAGGTTAGAATAAGGGTAAACCTTTGTTTCTTGCGGTCTATTTTAATAGGGGAACCCTCCCTAAAAAAGAAACGGTAAAAGGGCACTGGGGGATCTAGATGTCAATCGCTTTTGGAGTTCGTCTTTGTTTGCTTTGCTTTGGTCTGAGAGCTTTGGGCTCGATAGGCCCTCTTGTTTTCAGGATTCCCGGTGGGGCTAGGGAAGCCAAGAGGAAGTCACTTGTTCCAGCTGAAAGCTTTGGGGTCTCCGCCCGAGCGTTTGCAGCTTGCGCCACGGGGTTCTGGGGCTGGGGATTTCACCTGGGCTTAGTCTTTGGCGCTCAGGATCCAGGGCTTCCAAAACTTGAGGGCTCAGGTTTGGGGCGTTCGGTCTTGATTCAGGTCTTTTGGGGGCTGCTTCAGGTCTGGTGGGTTTTTGCATGTTTTTGCTGCACATTGTACTCGCAACTTGTTCTTGGTGAAGGTGTCCTTGCAGCACTTCTGGCTTCAGGTGGGTGATCCCTTTCCTTTCTTTCTCGCCATCGTTATTTTCGGAAACTAGCCTTTGCCCTGGGTGTTGGGCCGTTGTTGGGAAAGGAGGAACGTCTGGAACAGCAGGTTCTTGTTGCTTTTAACCTATTTGTGACGGCGCTACTTAAAATCATTTGTCCCATCGTTGGGTATCCAGACTCCCTGGACCATAGCTCATGTAGGCAATGCAATTGTACTATCAAATTCACTCTCTGGCTGCCTTTCGCCGAGTGAAACCGGCTTCAGGGCAAGGCAAGCTTCGTTCCATAGCTTACTTTGAAGCAACATCATGAAACATAACGTTAGCGAGTATCGTAACTTTCTGAGTCAGCTTGGTTCATCGCATCACAACTCCACCTACACCCCCAGTGGCCATGGGACTCTCTATTTGTTGGTACTTAAAGGGGCAGGGTACTCAGTAAGTGGTTAGAAAGCCTGGTTAACCCACTTGCCATGGTTATAAGTCTCCTAAGTGGGCTGTAACCAAGCTTTATATGCACTTACTAAGTACCCGATCGCCCCTTTTAGTAGTCAAGGGACCCCCCTGCAAAAAAAGTCCACCGGGCTGGGTGTAACAACCCTGAGAGATAGGGCATCCGTCAGCCAAGCGGCCGGGATCTGCCACTTGGACAGGGGCAGCTGCGCGGCTTCCTCACAGCTCCTCACCTGCAGGTCTGGAGCCATGGGCACCGAGGATCCGTGGGCGAAAGACTACTCGGGATCACGGAGCCCATTCTAGGGGACACTTTCCCATTTCCATTTCCTGAACCCAGGGATCCGGATCTTTCTAGAAAAAACTCCGGAAACCGAGGGAAAACGCATCCGGTGTTTGGAAAGAACGATGGTTGAAAAGAATGGTTGGAATCAACCACTAGAATGGTTGCAAAAAGGGGGGCCAGGAATATGTTTGCTTGCCGGTTGCATGCATCTTCCTCCCGGCTTGCACGTGCCTCGAAGAACTCCATCCACCCTTCGCCCATCACCCGTGGGCAGTACACGCTCTTGCCTTGCCGCGGATTGTGGGTCACCCATTGCTGTCTTTCAAAGGAGCCCTCTTATTCTTATTAGCCAACAACAACACATGCAACTTCGCGGCAAGCCTCTCTTCCACGGGGAGGCTCCAATGGCACCCTTTCTCTTGGCAAATGATTTTTGAAGAAACACCCCTCCAAAACCAGGCGGACCAGCGGCCTGCGGCCCTGCAAGCGGGTATGTGTCGAAACAGGGATTTTGGTTTTCCGCTTACCCTCTACAAGACCCCGAGGTTCAAGTCTCCAAACCAATCCAAACCGCCAATTGGGCCATACCATTTAACCTCCAACAGTGGCAGTTTCAAGTTTCAATGGAACCCACCAGTCAAAAGGCAACTTTTGAATGGTAAATCCAGTGACCCCTGCTTTGCTGCTCATCAATTTGCTTAACTCCCACGGGAAAAAAATAAACATACTTCCATTAGTGAAATAGATTCCCTTCAAAACCAACAAAAAAAGAAGACAAAACACATACATTTCAGCAAATGGAAGTAGTGGTGTCCCTCCAAAACGACGCCAGGCCAACCCCTCGCTCGCTGCCTTGCAGGAATGCCTCCTTCAGGATGGGCTCCGTGCGGATCTCTCCCCGCGGCATAGCCAGGAAGACCTCGAAGGCCGGCGACGTCACAGCGGCAGATGGGACAATTTCTCGGTTGCTCTCTGCTCCCCTGCTATAGGTTTCTAACTATTAGTGGCTCAATGGAAACCCATTGGTTGGCAAAAAGTTAAAGTCCTAACATCCAAGCAACATTTCTTGGTTGCTGGCGAGACCCCCCTGCAAAAAGCTGTTTGGGGGTTTGGTGGAAAACCCAACTTGATTTCTGTGTGTGGCGCCAAATCAAAGAGCCAGGGTTACACAGGTGTTGGTCTGTGGTTACATTTGCCAAGGTGCCATTTTGGTACATGTTTGTGGGCCACAGCCATGTTGGTGTGTCCTTCGTAGGAAAGCCCCTTGTTGCTTGGGTGTTAGGTGTAAGGGGAAACGAAAGGACCACCACCTCTCGTTTGTTTGTGTGTGTGTTTTGGGAGGCCCTATTTTCACACATGAAAAAAGGTACGAGACATGCACAAAAAGACCCCTGCATGGATGCCCACCCCTAGCTATACTTTTGTTGTTACCCCAAACAACTCTCGCGTATGCGGGAAATCATATGCTCAGATTCGGCTTCACGGTGAGCTTGCCCTGAAAGATCGCAGAATTTTGATGGAGACCCCATACCCACAAGCCTGGCCTTCGTGTTGTTTGCGTTTTTTCAGGCCAAACTTGGGCAAATGGCAGTTGCTGCGGGTGCCCAAGGCGGCCGGTTACCAGTGCTTCTCAAATCCGGCGAATGGGGGTGAAGGAAGGGGGGGGGGGGTGAACCTGGGCCAGCCTTTGGTGCGTCTTTTCTTTGAGGATGCGGCTCTTTCTCTCTTTTTTTTGGGGGGGGAGGGGGGGGGGAAGGGACACCGCAAGGAAAACCACCCCCAATTTTGTTTGGTGACACCTGCCCATTCGAAAGAAACAGCATTGCCCTTGTAGGTGTCGGTCTTAATGGAAAAATCAAACCTGGGCTTGCGGCTCGGGGCTCGCACGAAATCCAGGAATCTTGTAGCTGTCTGCAGCTTCTTGCAGTTGTTGCATTGCGCGGCGCAGGCAGTTGATTAAGGGGGCGAAAGCTGTGGGAATCTGAGCAATTCCATCATTGAAAATAATGCAGTTTGCCCACTTTTGGCATGCAAAGCGAAGAGAAGTGTGAAGGAACTGGGATGGAACAGTGACGGAATTGAATATTGAGGGCGCCAGGCTGTAGGAATTTGGGGGAAAGTTGTTAACTTGCTATGCTTGTTTGTGGGCTGGTCTCCCCAAACGTTATTGCCAAGTCATACAAAAACACAGTACCTCTGAGCGGCCCATGGCACTAGTGTGACAACTTTGCACGCAGTTGTGTGCAGCCTTTGACAGCCTGGTGCAGTTGTTTGGTTAGGAATTCAGCAGCATGTTGCAGCCACAAGCGCTTGCCAGTTTTTACCAAAGGAAGAACCCATAGACACCGTAACCCCATATGGTCCTAAATGACTTAAGGGGAGAGGAGGGACGAACAAAAGGACAAATGAAACCATGGCCAGCCCCGTCTCCAAGTTCATCAAGGGGGTGACTCAAAATCTACAAAACTTCCAAAGCCCGCATCACGATAAGCTCGTGAGCTCGTTTTACCTCCAGCTCGCAATGAGCAGATTCATTGCGGACCCCCAGGCTTGCCGGTTCTGGTTCGGGAAGGGGCTTTTTTTGGGTGTTTGTGGGGTGATCCCTCAAGTTTGGTAAGATGTAAGATGTAAGATGTTACCAAACCGCGTGGAAACCCCCTTCATTTCCCAAAAAGCTAAAGTCTAAAGATCCAAGCCAAGAGCAGTCAAGCTATTACCATGGCCTCACAGAACTCCTGGTAGCTCCGAAAGGCTCCCTCTTCACAGGCAAATTCTGGATACCCCCATCTCCTTAGCTCCCTGACAACCGACACGGAGAGGGAATTGGCCATCTACTTTCACTCTGGTAAGGGATCTTTCCCCCTTCGCCCGCCCGCCCTGCCCACAGCCAATCCCCCCCCAAAAAAACGCAAACACACACACACAAAAAAGAAGAAGAAGCAAAACAACACACACACACACACACACAAAAAAAACAAAAAAACAAAAAAAAAACAACTGGGAAACAAAAAACAAACATGCATCGAAGGCGCGCCGATGCGGCGGCTTGCGCTGAAGGCACGGCTGCGCACCAGGCGCTGGCACACGGCCTCCCGACAAATCTGGTCTCACGGCCCGGGGGAATTGGGTCGCTAAATGGGCCAAGCCATGGTCACGCAGTTGCCGCACTAGGTGCAAGTGCCAACCTGAGAATGTTTTCAGGCACTGGTGGGGCGACAACCTTATGTAGTGAGCAGGGGGCAGTTGCCCTAACTTTTTGGGCCAAGCGTGGAACATGGAACAAAAGGGGAAGTCAAGAGAGCAAACATTATGAAGCTTAGTGAATCCACTTGGCTTTTGTCTCCATTTGCTGAAGTCCCTGAAAACAAATACAATAGTGACAGATTCCGCTTAAACCGACAAGGGAAAATAAAGAAACACCTAAGCAAATTGGTCTAGTCTGCCGTAATTTCGCTGTAAAAGTCATGAACTACAACTCGTGTAAGTCAAAAAAGGGGAAGCCGGCGGGCGCGTGTCAAAACGTACCCCCCACCCCCCACCCAGGTGGGTTCCACCCGGGGTGCCTTACTTATCAAGTTTACGCGTTAATTGGGGGAGCTTGGGATTAGTGACCACTTAGAATGGTCAGGGGTGCAGAACTGAACTTGGTGTTGTTTGTTTGTTGTGTCTGGTTTTGAGTTTGCCTTGCTTTTTTCTTGCAGCACCATGCAGCACCCCTAGTTGCAAGGAGGGTGAACTGGGGTTACTAAGCACTTGGTCTTCTCACCGGAAAGCTCAAGTGGCATGCTGTGATGGGTCTGTGTCCGAACACAGGGGCTCCCCAACACGCTTGGCTTCTGTAGGCTTCAGTTGTAACACACGGGACAGGGACGGAACAATCCATGGCTTCTTTGGGTTCATTTCACCAGGCTTACGATCACCACTCACCTGAAAAGTACCGGCTGCTTTTTCCGCAAAGCTCGTCGGGCCTGCCTTTTTTGGGGGGGGTATCCCAAAACAGGGATGGTCGAGAAGCAACCCAAAAGGAAACCCGCGATTTTCTCCAATGGGACAACAGGACACCCGCCAGTTTTCCCATTTCAACCCCCAACAGCAAAAAAACAAACAAACAAAACGGCCATTTTTCAAAAGCCCCCACTTCGAAGCCAAGCCCAGCTTCACCGGAACCTTCGGCTTCACCCTTCGGCTTCTCGCGCGCCTCGCTCTGGCGGCCCAGCTCCGCCTCGTCCAAGGTCTTCAGCGTGGCGCGCACCTCTCGATCCGGATCGACGGGATCCATCTCGGGACGCCAGAGCTGCGCTCCCCCGCGAGGCTCGCACCAAGCGTCTCTACTCTTGGTATGGGCTGGCGAAAAGCTGCCAGCTTAAGTTTTTGTTGCAAAACCCCGGTAAAAAATTGAACAGAACCAAAAACAAAACAAAAACATGCACAACATGATCCAAGCACCGTGAAGCTGGGGCTACACTTCCCCATTTCCATTCTGAACCCAGGGATCCGGATCTTTCTAGAAAGCCTGCGGAAACCCCAGAAAAATAGCGGGTGAGTGAAAAGAACAATGGTTGGAAAGAATGGGGAATCAACCCCCAAGGCCCCTGAACAACCTGGATCAAAGGGATGTTTCTTTTTTTAAGTTCAAGAAAACAGCTGATTTAGAGTGTTTTGGGGGCGATTTCCTGTAGATGTTCCTGAAACCAAACCCTTTCGCTAGGTTTGGGCCAGTGAGTCATAGAAACCAGCAAATTCAAAAGCGACAGCTGCAAAACAAAACAACAAAAAGAAAAAGCTTCTATTCAAATACCTGTAGTTTGTATGATGCAGTGGGTACCTACACTTCTGAGTACATATGAAGCCTTGTGCCTATGGCCAAGTGTCACATTGTGACATGGCTACAAAAAAGTCACGGGGCAGCAAGGTGGGTGCTACATAGCAGGTTGACAAAAAAAGAAACATGTCCCAGCCCCATATGTTTTGCCCTTGAGTAAATCAAAAGTCATGGGCTATGTGGCACCCAAAGTCCACTCCAAGCAGCGGTGTTGGAGGAATTTGTGCATACACTGCAGGTCGAGACGGAACTCCGAAATTGAAGACTGCAATCCGGTTGAAAAAGGCCCAATTTCTACTATGCAATAGACAACTGCTTCAGAGCCATACTGTGGATGGACGAAATCCTGCACCACCTAAGGCTCCCTGGAATGATGATTCCCCTGTAAATACCAGATTCCCAAGATCGGCCCTCACCTCCCAGAGGCCTTGGTGACATGGCTTTCGCCGCAGCGAGCGGTTGGTCTGCCAAACAAGGGGCCCCCCAAGCCGCAGCAAGTCGCAACTCCCTGTGGATCGCTACTGTGGATGGACAAAACCCTGCACCACTTTGAAACATGGGAAACCATTGGTTTGTTGGCGATTTGGGGGCGTCTCGACTTGTTGAGGACACTTCGGCGGGAAGGCCAAAGGGACATCACCATATTTGGGCCCCCGATTTTCACAAGTGACATTCTTCTTCACCCATGGCCCAAAATGGAACAAACAAGCAAAATCCCTGGCCAACTAGCCTACAAACTTGAAATCTGGCATCCCCAGATTCCAGAAAACCTCGTTTGCCTCTAAATGAGTGGCCCCCAATATGGCTGGCTTCCTTTTGGTGTCACTCTAAACCCAACCAAAGGGAGCCCCACGGTTTTTGTTTTCACCTTCCACCACGCCTGCTTCCGCAGCGCCGTCTTGGCTGCAGAAATGGAGGGCGCAGCCATGGCCAGAAGCAAAGGCTCTCTCTCTCTGGGTGTGTCAAAGAAAGGCCAGGTCCGAACCAGTAGAGAGGTTAGAATAAGGATGCCAACTTTTTTCTGTAGTCTATACTGGAAAAGGGAACCGTGGGTATGTGTCAAAGTGAGCCTAGGTCCTCCTGTAGAGAGGAGGACCTAATAACTAATAAGGGTACCCACTTTTTCTTTTTGTCTATAACAAAAATGCTTACATTGTACACCTGAACATTGCCTTGTAAATGGTGGGTTCCCTTTATTTTGATGGAAAAGGCCATGTTTAAAATGGGCAAAATGCATCCTTTAATAGAAAAGGGAACCCTCCCTAAAAAAAGAAACAGTAAAAGGGCTACTACTGGGGGACCTTCAAGGTACTCGGACAATGGGTGTTTCTTTTGGCCCCCTTTTAAGCTGACAAAGGGGTCCTCATGGTTTCCACAACCTCCTGGGATCTGTGCCCCTCTCTGGTTGTGTGCGTGTGTCTTTTTGTGCACGTGTGCGCTTGCTTATTTGCTGGGAGAGTGTCCCTATATCTATATGTCAGAGCAATACTCGTATAAATATGAGCTGCTTGTACACTCAGGGTATGCCTGTATCTACACACACACACATATTTTTGTATATATATATATATAGGAATTTGTGTCTACGTCTACGTGCTTTTTTTCTATGCGCATCTCATGGACGGATGTATGTGCGCGCGCGTACATCCTACATGTGGGGAATTTGAGATGTTGCCTGAAACTGAGCAGGCCATGGCCGAGATGGGTGCCATCGGTCAAGAGGCCTCAACTTTTCAAAGTCGCCTTTGCAACACTATCCAAAAAAAAAAGAAGAGCTGCATCCTTGGTTGCGGCTGCCTTGAGAATCAACCATGTTTTTCTTTGATCAAATGGTCTTTAAGAATGAAGAGCTTGCATGCCGACTTAGCTGCTTGAAGGGAAACAACCACCCAGCTTCTACTTGCGCGAGGCGGGGGGGGGAGGGAGGGGTTGCCTGCCGATTGCCTCACAGGCTCCGTGGCAAGAAAACAAAGAATCCAAGGCTCATGTCTTCCATGTGATCACCCAGTCAAACCAAGGGGTGGTTCATTCTTGCAATCTTCCCCCCACCCCCAGAAATAATCGGTGATCAGCTTTTGGGGGCCACTAAAAATGGTGGACACAACTTGGTTGCTGCAACGACCCCTCTGCAACAAAAAAAATCAACTTGTGGGTCCAATAGAAAATCCGACCTGTTTCATCCAAAAAGTTAAAGGCCAAAGATCCGTTATCAAGCGGCAATAAAGAATCTGATCAGCTGAGTTGCCAACTGCTGTACGTCATGGCGTTCACAGAAACATGCCGCCATGCCTAACCGGAACTCCTGGTAGCTCCCTACCAGGCCGAGGCATTGGCTCCCTTTCTGCTGTGCCCTTGGTTTAGGTTCCATCACTATAGGGCATTGTAGGGCAACACCCCCCTATTAATAGTGTGGATGGACGAAATCCATTTCGCAGCGCTTGCAAACCGAAAAGTATTGTTGCTGTCAGGGATTCTTTGGTGGCGAAATGGATTTCGCAACCGGCCACAGCAGGACGGACCGGTTTATTCATCCGAACTCAACATTACACTCCCCCAGACTAACATGGAAGCTCCCAGAAGGCCTCTGTAAATGGAACCAAGTCTTTCAAAGGGGTTCTGGGAGCTTTCATATTAGCCTAGAAGATGGTACCCGCCAAAAACACCCGGAAGGTTTGGAAACCACGGTCTCACCAATTGCTTCTGAAGCTCCCGAGCTCCGTTGCAAATCCACGCGTCCGTCTGCACCAGCAGCACCTGGAGAAAGTTTCTTCGCCGGGCGTATGTAACGGGACAACTGATTCGGTGCGTCAGGCAAGTGGATCGTAAGCCTGGTGAGAGATAACCCACAAAGGCCATGGTGAGCTTTTGTCTCCGTTCAGTGGCTTGGTCCTCCAGTAGGGAGGTTAGAATAAGGGAACCAACTTTCTTTCTCTGTAGTCTATTTTAGTAGGGTTCGGAACCCTCCCCAAAAAAAGACAACAGTGAGAAAAGGCACTGGGGGACGTAGGTGGGCTTACTAACCACCTACTAAGTTCCTATTCTCCCAAGAAAAGCAACCCTGCCCAGTCCAGGCGTGAGGTCCATCTCAGCCCAGGTCCCTCAGACAGGCCCCCCCCTTTTGTCCGGTTCCCCGCAGCCCCCCTCCCCTTTTAAGAGGAACATGGGCGCCAAGCGTTTCAAGTTCCCTTTCAAGGGTTCGTTTGGCTTGCTTTAAGTTGGGTGTGGCTTGTCTAAACTCTCCGGCGAAACCCAAACACCCTTCTGGTTGGTACTTGGTTTCTGGGTTTCTGCTTGGTGGCTCGACCCGATCTCTTGCCGAAAGTCAAACTTTTAGCGGGATATGTCCTATTTATCCACCTTCGCGGGATCTAAGCGCTAAAAAGCCTTAAAGTCCCAGGGTCTGGCTAGGAACCGCCCAGTTTTTACGCTAAAAAGCTTAAAGTCAAAGGGTCTGGTGGCGGGGAACCGCCCAGTTTTCGGAGCTCCTCTTCGAAGCCACCGGTTCGAAGTCCAGCCCGCCTTCGGAGTCAGGAGGAGCTCCCAGAAGTCCGGCAGCTCCAGCATGAGCGAGTAGGCATCCACCGTCATGCTCTGCTTGAAAAAGGCCGACCTCGTTTTGGCAGCTACCAGGTTACTCGGGTGCTGGAGATGTTTTCCAGCGAAGAAATTTAACTTTTTGCTGGCTAAAAGGAAATCCGAGGAGAATCTAATTTTTCAAGTCTGAAGATCAAACCCAATCGCAGTACAGGGGGTTCAAAATCTGCCCTGCGGTGCCAAGTAGTCTATTTTAGTAGGGGAACCCTCCCAACCAAAAAAGGGGTGAGAAAGGGCACGACTGGGGACCTAGCTGCGGTGCAAAATAGGCCATCTCCTTGACTACTGTATACACTTCAAAGGGATCCATTGTATCACAGAAGTTGTCCTAAAGCCAAATTCGTCTACAGCCATATTGCACACCCCTCCAGTCCCATTTCTTCAAGTCTTCTAGGGGGGGATTCTGGGTTGCCGTTTGCTTCGCCAGCGCCCCCGTTTGCTCGTATATTCCGCGGGTGGTGGGCATTCAACGAAGCCTTGCAGCCATAGGTAGCCTTTCGGAAACATGGATGGCCCTGGTAAATGGGAGAACACCTATCTAAACCAGTGGAACCCATCTATTCTTGACCAAACTAAGCTAAATACAGGGATCCTTACATTATACACCTGAACATTACCTTGTAAATGGTGGTTTCCCCTTATCTTGGTGGGTTAAAAGCCATGTTTCAAGTGGTTGCAAAATGTGGGTGTGGATCAAAATTAAGCCACCAGGAATCGGACCGCATAGTGGGTACAACATTTGACCCACTGCCATTTATCTTTTAAGGAGCCCTGCTAAAAAGGACAAGGACACCTTGCAGCCGCTCGGCGGCATTTCCGTGAGGACCAGCGTGCCGTTCGACCGCAGCTCCTTCAAGGTCGGCTGCTCATGCACGAAGTCCTGGCGCTGACGGGCAAAAAGGAAACGCGCCGCCTCCTCCCGATTCAGGTTGCAGGGTTGGGGAAGCTTCATTTCAGTATGGGTCAATATTGAACCACCAAGAATCGCACCGCAAGTTTTGGTCCATGTTTCCACTTACCAGGGTTCCATTTGGGGTTCCTATTTTTGACCCACAGCCATTTTGCGATTTTAGTTCGCAACGAAACAAAGACCACAACAACAGTTCAAGCATCGAACAGTTAAGTTTCAAAGCTCGCTTGGACAACTCTTTGGACCCCAAAATGTCGAAAACAACGGTGAAAAAGTACTTGCTGGGCTGAGTCCCCCATGCCATATGTTGATCGAACCGGAACCCGCCGTCTTCAAGGGCACCAGACGCCCCGCAAACTGGGTCCCTCGTCTCCCGAAAGGCCTAAGCTGCGGGTTTTATGGAGAGTTGCTCTCAGAGCACTTTGGCTTCATCTGTGAGTGCTCGAGTCTGCTTACGGCTGATTTTGCACTTTCAACCAGCACCCACCTCCTCTAACCTGTCTTGAAACGCCACCACTTCGAACGGATTCGCTCAAAGACCGGCCATGCCGGAAACCCCGCACGCTTTGGACTCCCTATCCGTCAACATGCGCCAGCTTTGGAGCGGCCAAACAACGGGTGTACGGACGTGGACAAACTCCTGAGATGGATAGCCAAAACAAGGCCCACACCAGTGCCGCTCTGTTTTCTTTTCTTTGGAGGTTCTCAGATGCCGAGTGGCCATGGGGAAAAAATGGGGCGCCTGCTTGGTTGGTTGGCTTTATAGGGACACCCTTCCCCCCAAAAAAACTGGGAAAATGCGAAAAAGGAGGCCACCCACTGGGCAACTGGGGGTTTCCTTTTCACAACTACCCAAACCATCGAGCCCCCTGATACCGAAAAGAATCCACTGGGGCCCGGGGCACGGAGGACACCTGGACAAAAAATGGCCATCAAAATCCAAAGCCCGGATTGCCCCAGTGAACATCCGATTCAATCCACTAAAGTAGGAAGCCTAAAATGGGTGGTGAATTCACTTACCAACATGGGATCCCAAAACGGTCTTGACAACCACACCTTGGCCGGGGTCCAACGCATTGGCGCGCGCTTCCGGATTCTCGAAAATCAAACCGGCCCGGAATGAAGGCTTACCTGATCCAAACCAGCACCCTTCGCTGCTGTTTGGACAGCCTGGGGTTTTGGAGGAGAAGGGCGCAAGAGACCTTCGTTTTGTGCGGCGGGGGAAGAACCCATGCGAAGGTCCGAAGGTCGAGGTATGTCGCGGTCCTTATTGCTGCTGCCGTAAACCACCTGCAACCCAGTAGAAATGGATCAGTATGTGGGAAGAGGGGTGTGTGCCCGTCGCTCTCCCCCAAAAAACTGCAGCCCAAAAATGGAGCCTCGAGAAAAAACACACACGCACACAAATCGTCACCCCAAACACGGAAGAAGCGCACCAGAAACCATTTGGGCAATTCTGGTTGAGAATTGTTTGGAGCCCAAGTAGTGGATTTGTGACCACCAACCATTTGAGGGTTTGGTAAACAGGCTTCCGCCATCAACAATCACACCCAATTATCAGTGAGGCATGTCCACAGAATTCCAACTTGCATGCGGCAGACAAGCCTGACATGAGGACCTTTCTAACCCTTAGCGTGCGTGTGAACAAACAACGCTGTTGTTGTTGTTTGTACCACTAAAATGAGCGAATCACAATATGCAATAGGGGCAAGAGTAGTGAAGGAAAGCATTTAGGATTCCTTGTAACACCTCGTTGTGTCTTTGCTGCATCCATCAAATGAGAGCTGCGTGCACACGATTGCCACCGAAGAACAACCTGTGCAGTGACTAATGCCGAAATTACAAGATGACGCCAGGCCAACAAGTTGGACAACGCCTATTTCTATCCCCCCCAGCCAAAGAACACCAAAAAATGAAGCATATCCACAAACAGAAGAATACTACGCGCAAAACTCACTTGCCCAAAGGACCCATCAATAAAAGGTTAACATTTTGGGACCCCGACTAAAAATAGACCAAACAGGGAAAACCAAAAGGTCAAAAGGTCGGCTTTGAACAACTGAGAAAATCCAAATGCAGATTGGGAAATCGTCAAAGCATGGTCTCAAACAGCGGTATTAAAACATGGCTCCCCATACTTCCCCCCAAAGCATTAGTCTACCAAGAGCAAATCCTTTACAATGGCCCTCTTAAGGTGATGTTAAAATAGGCTAAAACGGAATGTAGGGGTCCCTACAACGATGGCTGGCAGCTGCACCAATTAGATTAGTTTTGCGTGCGTCGCCTGTAAGTTCATCCCTCGCAAAGCTTCTAAAAATGATGCTCATATTACGAAAACAGTTGTTTGGGACACCTGATTGGCCATTGCCCGATTGACCATTGGATTGGGATTTGGCTTTGCCAACCTCCAAACATGCACTATTGGCTAAAAGCGCACTTTTCTATGCCGAGATGGCTGCGCCGTGCACAACCTGCACGGTTGCAGGTGCCGATTCAAGATGCCAGCTTCGCTTAGGCACCTCAAATGGTCAGGCCTTTGTGGCCCTCGCGTGCTGATGAAACAATTCCCAGCCTCAAAAGGTGTCCTTAAAGGGCGCGACCAGGCTGGATCTTTTTCACCAGGTCGGCGTCATTCTCCGGGACCTTGACCTTCACGGTCGCCAACCTCCGCTCCGTGACCGCCTGCTGCAGCCACAAGAACCTTGCGCAAGTCTTGCCAACGCCCCGCCTCTCTGCCAATGCCTTTGCCGACGAGCTGTCCACCGCCATCATTGTGGGTTTGACCTGCCCACTCAGGAACTCTGCCAAGGTGGCCGTCCTGCACATGGCGTAGCACTCGCTCACGGGGGTACGCCTGCCCTTGCTTCACCACAGATCCCGTAGTGGTCCTTCTCGTTGCAGCATCTCCGGCCCAGTCGCTGTCCGACAGTGCCTTGATCTCCAACTTGTCCTGATACTGCATCTTGTAGACCCGCTTCAAGTACGGGTACTTCACCAAGTACCTGACAGCTCTTTTCACCCTTTGCCAATCTCCCATCCGCGGTTGCTTTATATCGCCAGCCCTTCACCACATGACGCAGGTCAGGGCTCAAGTAGGCCATTCTCAGGACCATTGAGCGGACTCGTGTCCACAGTGAGCTCCGGCATGCGGGCCTCGTCGATCCAGTCCTGCAAGGTGTGTCCAACTTTGTCCGGTCGTTCAAGCCCATGCCCTTGATCAGGATCTCCGCATGTCTCGCATCTGCTTCCACCTCCAGCTTCCAATCCGTTCCATCCCGGACATACTTCACCATGCGGCTCAGGACCCGCATGGTCAACAACCCTCCCTTCTTGTCATCCTTCTCACCTGGTCCCATCAACGCCTCCCCCCGCGCCGTGTAGCGTGTGTCCCGTACATTGAGCGCAGAAGTTGCCCGACCATAGGCTCCGTCATGAAGGTCTTCCAAGGCTAGCTCCACGCACAGTGCCCGTGAAGTGCGCTTGGGAGATGTGCCACGCTCCGAGTTTCTTCTCTTCTCCCGTCTTTCGCGTCATGAAAATGCTCAAGAGCATCATCATGCTCTCCAGCCGAGGTCGCCGCGGCCTCCTTTTTCCCCTTCGTCACCAACCTACTCCCCACCTTGATGTTGTCCTTGTCACCCTTGTTGATGTCCAGCCAGGCTTTAATCCCCTCTCCACACTGACCCTCCTCGAGACTCTCTCAGAC
>CAUJNA010001724.1:125000-170000 GCA_963377175.1 Effrenium voratum | reverse complement strand
AACGCTCTTACATAAGTCTTAATCTTCGCAAGCCTTTTGGGGGACACCCCTTTCCCACCACCACCAAAAAAAACACCAGGCACCAAAACAAAAAAAACTGAGGAAGCCCATCTCATATATCCGACAAACCTCATCCAGCCTGACAATCAGTAGATGTTGACAAGTGCTCACATCGGTATGAAATTGAACAGCTAGACTTAACTTAGAAGACCATCCAAAAATTTGGGCCGTATGTCTTTAGATGGCCACCGGTCCAACCAAGTCTTCATGCCCCGAAGGATCTGCTGGAAGTATCTGTGATTCATCAAGGCTCTTTCGTCACGGGATTCACTGAAGAAATAGTTTCCACCTTCATCATGGTTTGAATCGCTCGCTTTGCACAGGGACGCGTGAGCTTGCTGGAAATATAGGAAGGGTGGAAGGCGTCCCCAAATCTCCAGCAAAGGTTCTTTACAGCTGAGAGCAAAGGTTCTTTACAGCTAAGAGAGCCCGGTGGTCCTTTACTCTGTTCTTTGTTTTTGGCAACGAGGTTAGAGAGGATCCTTCACATTTAATTTAATTCCCCAACAGCTGAAAGCTTTGGGGCCTCAGCCCAGATAGGTTCCGGTGGTCCGGGGCGCCCCTGAGGTAAGGTTCCGCAAGGGTTCCACCAGGGTTCCACGACAATCCGCGAGGCTGCGGGGTGGTGCGAGCACTAAAAAGAGCACCGCATGCTGTTGGGGATATCGCCTGAGCTTATTAATTAATATATTTCTTTTTTGTTTCCTGTTTTTTGGTGGGGGGAGGGGCGGACACCACCAAAATGTCACCCGCTCTGATGAATCCGGGGAAGGACTTTGTGAAGGACGGCAAGTGGCCTGGACATCTTGGTCTGCAACATGCTGACCATGCTGACGCACTTGTCCTGGACGCGGCGATGCCGTGCGTGTGGGTGGGAGAGCAGGCGGGCGAGCAGAGCAGGCGAGCGAGCGGGTGGGCATGTTTTTTTTTTTTTGTGTGTGCGCGCGCGCGTGCGTGCGTGCGTGCGTGCGTGCGTGTGCGTCTGCTGGTTCGTGTTGGTGTGTGTTGATGGGTGTTGTTGTGTGTTGTTGCGTTGCTGTTTCGCGTTTCTTTCTCTGCAGAGAGGCTGCGCCTCTGAAGGGAGGGAGCCATCTGCGAATGGTTTGCGTGATGTTTGAAGGGGACATTTGGCTGTGGCTCAATAAAATGACCCAAATGGCACCTGGGTAAATGGAACCAAAGGACAATACCTGCGTGACCTGAGCTCTTTAATTTTGAACCACAACCATGTAAGGAACTTATCTGAGAGTCGTCTGTTCGATTCTGAAAACCTATCTCAAGGGTAGACTTCGTGCTTTGGGGTATAAGCACGGGAGCTTTAGTCACAATCGTTGGTAGTAGCAATCATATTCATGGTCCTTTACATTAGGCCAGGTCGGGCGACTCAAGTCACTGTATATAATCCTGGTTTAAACACCTAAGGCTAAGGTTTTAACAACCTCCTTCTGGCGCCCCTGGGTGCCGAAACACGCCTCGCTATTCCTCCATTTGCTTCAGCCCCCCGGAAAAGTACAAACATATTTCCTGCAGTGGCAAGTTCCCTTGAAAACCAGCAAGGGGAAATAAGTAAATAAATAAGTAACTAAGCAAACAAACAAAGAAATACATAAGTAAATAAATAAATTAAATAAATACATTAAAAAACAGATAACACAATTCAGCAAATGGAAGTTTTTGAGCCAGCTTCTGCAAACCACCGCATGTCGAAACTCCTTGCCGGCCTGCGCGTATGCGAGCGGGATCGCCAGCAGAGCCAGGCGGATCATTTCTCGGATCGCCATGGCCACCGGAAGCTTTGCGCTCTCTTTGCGCTCTCCTCTATTGCTTAACAAAGGGCAACACGTCAGGATGACCCCCCACCAAAACGAAGGCGCGGCCAAGGGCCGCGAAGCTTCGCGGAGCCGCTGTTTCGCTACCAGGCCAGCTGGCCCGTGGCCAGCTTCGGAGCCGGCCGACAGAGCCGGGCGCACGGTTCGGTTGCGAAAAGTGTGACTCACCTTTTGTGGCTTCATACGGAAAGCCCAGTAGTCTTGGCAAACGTTGAAGTCCTAACATCCAAGCAACATGCACCAAAGATGAAACCGCCAGTTGCCTTTTCGCCCCCTGGAAAAAGGAGAAAATATGTCCACTGGTCACTGGGAAATAAGAGATATCCTGAAGCAAATGGAATTAATTTGCAAAAGGAACCAGCAAGGAGAAGAACAGGGGCATCCAAACTGTCTTCTCGAGGACTGAATGCAGTTTTCTTGCAAGGGGCCTCACTACCCTACAAGGAACAAGTGTCCACCATACCGGGAAGGGGGTGGCCGCTATATCTGGGCCGGCGGCAAAATATGCACCAGCAGGAAACAGGCCCCGCAAATGAAGAACCAAAGTGGAAATACGGGTGATTCCCTTGTGTTTCCTGAACCAACCCTCAAAGTAGGGAAACAACCCGATTGGGCAAAATCTAATGGGGAGCATCATTTACATCGATAAGTCCCCCCAACCATACTTCCATACTTCGGGGCGTCCCCCGCCGCTCAAATTCGAAGCCACGACCCCTGAAACAAACGCAGTCGAGCGTCTTAGAAATGAAGTCCTTTTTTTTGAAATCAACCCTCTACAATAAAAGGACTGGTGTTAAGTCGTCCAATCACTTTTTGCTAGAGCTACTGCGAAAGGACTAGACGCTTTGCAAGAAGTAGATATATAGGGGCCGAATTCCTCTTCAATAAATGTGAACTCATGTCCTGAGTTTAGTAAGAAAACATAACCAGAAAACATGATCCCCAACCTCTAAAAGCCTAGGGTTTGGCTGGAAACAGCCATCATTGGGTCGCACACCCGCAGACAGGGTTCCATTTGAATGGTTGCCTGACGTTAAGCCTGGGTAATGCGCTGAAAGGGCATCGGGTTTAACTCCTTGGGCAAGTTCAGCTTTTTCTGTTTGCCTTTTACCTTCAAGAAGCAGGCGGCCAAACAACAAACCAATCTAACCTAGGTCCTCCAGTAGAGAGTTTAGAAAAAGGGCACTTTTTTTCTGTAGTCTAGCCTATTTTAGTAGGGGTTTTCCTCCCAGCCAAAAAAAAGTGGGTGAGAAAGGTGCACCACTCGCTGGGGGAATCGGACCAATCGAACCATAAGGACCCTCACGGAGGCCTTGTCCAGTTGCACGAAGTCAAGCCTCAACCACGGGCATCCAGGGAATCGGTTCTGGGCCGCCCTCAGATCCTTTGCTGGGTCACATGGACGTGGCTTAAAAAACCGGAATTTCAAAATGGCTCGTCCTGGGAAGTGGAGACATGGACCAACCCCTGCGGTTTGCCCCGTGTAATTTTGAGCCACACCCATATGGGAATCCAACCACTAAACACAAAAAAAACAAAACATGCCAAAACACTAAGCGCATCTGCGTTCCAAGCTCCACACTGACGGGCGAAGATAACCGGCTGGGTCGAAAGGCGTCCAACCCTAAGAGAAGACGCCCAGAACAATCCCGCATGATTCACGATATGGAAGAGACCGCCCAAAGGCAAACCGCTTTGTTTGAGTCTGGGAAGAAAGAAATCCCCAGGCGTTGGGGAGTTCATCATGGGCGTGGCTCGTTTTCGAACTTGCGAAGCCAGTGACTGATCTAGCACCGTTCAAGCCGCCCCCGTGGGAGCCACGGAGAGGGTCCCGTTTGAACACCATCCGCAAGGTGCCGGAGAGACACCACCTTCAAGTCGGACCCTAACACTTCTCCAACTGAACTCTGCAAATTGGCCACGCTGTCCGCATCTCACTGCCTCCGAACTTGGTGTGTTGAAGCCGCACAAACTGGACCACCCTGCAGAGAAGGAGGCCGATGAACAACAACGCCGAACTTACGAGGGCAAGTTCTTCAGGTTCGGCAGTGCTTGGAAGAAACCGAAGGTGGCCCGGCCTTCTGTTTCCAAAGGCCGCCGCTAGGCGTTTCGACCAGCTTGGTGGAGCAAGGCGTGATATGCTTGGTGCATCCCGACGTGCCGGCTCGTGTTTGTAAGTCTTGTGCAATGAGAGAAGTTGCGCGCGCGGCGCGCGCGCAAGTTTGAAGGCATCCAGGCCAAAACAACACATGCATACAATATGCGCAACATGCAAACAAAAGGCATACAGCATGCATGCGCCGTGCGGAAAATGCGCACATGTCTCGCATGTTTGCCCTGCGCTGTGCAAAACTATGGAGAAGAGAAAGACTTGTTGTGGGTTATAGAAATGGTAATCTCGGTTGCTTTCTGCTCCCCTGCGAAAAGTGAATAACTTTTTAGTGGTTTAGTGGAAAACCCGAGTTCGTGGGCAAAAAGCTAAAGTCCTAACAGCCCTTGGCAACATGCGCCAAAGTTATCCAACCACGAACCACTAAAAAGCTCAGGGCATGGCCGGGAGCCACCAAGATCATTCCTTCCCAAACCTTTGGACTGAGTGGCCACCGACAAGGGAAATCCCCAAGCGATTTCTTCACGTTCCTTCCCCGAATAGTCTTCTATTTATTCATGTTTCTTCCGATTTATTCATGTTTCATGTTTCTTCCGTTTCTTCCCCAAATAGTCTTCTAGGGGTTCCTTCCATGTCCATTCTGAACCCAGGGATCCGGATCTTTCCAGAAAACCTCTGGACACCCAGGGAAAACGGATCCGGTTTTGGGAAAGGACGATGGTTGAAAAGAATGGGGAATCAAGCCCTGGAACTCTAACCCGCTGTAATTCCCTACCCATCGCACCAGCAAGCTGAAAAACCTTGTGGTTTAAATGACTTGGACTGTTCCAGCAATGGCAAACAGAATGGTAAACCGTTCATGGCCTTGTCCCTTAGCGACCTGGAAAGAGACGGTTGCCTTTTGGAGCCATGACTAAACATAGACCATGCTCAACAGGTCGATTCGCTTTGGACGAATGAGAGTAGACTGCAACTGTTCTGCTCTGTGAATCCGTGTATGAACTGTAAGCAGTGGGAGAAAATATCACTGCGAGGGAATTCCCGATGGTTGATTCCCCTAACTTACCCCTTAAAACTCCAAGCCCTGGGGAAGTTAATCTTTTACAGACATATAGCCCATGTTACCCAACAAGTTGAAAAGTTGTGTTTTTAAGAGGTAAGCTGAGGTTGACTCCAGATTGGTTCAAGACTGAGTAGCATTGAATGCTAACCGTCTGGGTATCTCTCCTCTGACTTGCACAACCTACGGGCCACCTGCGATCTTTCCGAATTGCTACGTGGTTGACAAAACTGGGCTGCCTTCAGATCCCCGCTAGAAGTTTAACTGTTAGTGGGTTAAATGGAAATTCCCCACTAAACACTAAAAAAGCTAAAAAGCCAAGGGCATTCCTGGGAACCACCCAGAAAAGGGTCCATGTCCGAAGCCTGTCTTAGGCTGATGGAAAGTCGGCTCCAAGGGTGGGAGCTTCGATGCGATCTCAGATGCCCAGTGGCCACGGGAAAAAAAAGGCATCCTTGTTTTTTGGTTGGCTGACGTTAAAAAGGAACAAAAGGGCACCACTGGGCAACAGAGTGATCGGCGTGCCGTTGCAAAGCCATCCCGGCCGAATCATCCGCCCAATCGATCCGTTTCTGGTTTCGCCTGTAAAGCTTGCTGGCAACCACTGGGTCCTTCTTGTCCTTCAACATGTTGCCTTGGATCAGGACATCGGAAGGGGCTGAAAAGCCGAAACTCAACGAGAATATTCTCAATAATATCAGAAAAGGAGGACATGTCAACAGTCGGTGATCTTTCAAAGGAAGCGTGCAAGTGAAAATATTGACCCTCTTTGGAGACCCCCCTTTCTAGCCTTACAATTTGTCCCACCTGTGTCCTGCTGCTTGCACCCGGGACTTCACTCCACAAAACGAATTGCAGCACCCTTGGACTTCGGCCAGCCCCAGAGCCGCTCAAAAACGCAGCGAAACCAGAAGTAGGTTCAGCCCGAAGTTGCTTTCAGAGATTGAGCAGCTGTTGAATCGCTCAAAACTGCATAAAACCCCAGGGTTCAGGTTCTATCATGGTTGGGCAACCTACTGTGGGTGGACGAAATCCTGCACCACTTTGAAACCATAGCAAACCATTGTTTGTTTGCATTTACAGGGCAAGCATTACCCCAGAGTTTTTTTGGATGGTGCAGGATTTCGTCCATCCGCAGTAGGCAACCTAAAATTAAACAAGGAGGAGACCCCAGTGCCTCGTGCCGATGACACAGCTCTTGGTCAACCCTCTTGCCCTGACCGCGTCGCGTTGCAACCACTCGTCACCACCCAAGGGTCCTTTGGCCGTTTGACGGACGTCGTAAAAACTAAGGGATGCGCAACTACCAACCACACAGGGTGTCCTGCCATGTGAATCTCTATATATATATATATATGGATATACATACATAATGAAAAATATATACTAGGTCGTCCAGTAGAGAGGTTAGAATAAGGGTACCCTTTTTCTGTAGCCTATTTTAGTAGGGAATAAAAGGGCACTACTGGGGGACCTAGTACATATATATATATATATATATATGTGTGTGTGTGTGTGTTGCTTCATGACAATCCCATCACTGGAGAATGCCATGGCGGCCGCCCAAAGCTGCTTGAGGACTGGCGCCCTTCACTTCCCTTTCCCAAAGCTCCAACAAAAACTCAGGAACCAGACGAACAAAGTCACCCTTGTGGTAGATTTTGAAGGGAGAAACCCCCCCAGTCCCCAGTTGATGGCTTTCATCCACCAGAAATCGTCAACTAGGTCCTCCATTATAGAGGTCAGAATAAGGGTACCCACTTTTTTTTCTTCTGTAGTCTATTTTAGTAGGGGGGTAAAAGGACCTGGTTAACCTAAAAAGCTAAGGAACCGGATGGCTGGTTGACCCAACACATCCATTTGCTTTTTGGTTCAGGGGTAGTTTCCCATTTACCCGCTACAAGAACCAGGAAATGGTTCAAATCCCCAGTTCCCACCAATCCAAACCACCAATTGGAGGTATCCTAATCATCCATTGGCGTCTTCGTCCACTGGACAAAATGAGAGAATGTGCCCAATAGTGATAGATTCCCTTAAACCAAACAGGAAAAATGAAAAACACTCATTCTTAAGAATATGGACGTTGAACAAAGGTCCAGCAAAAACTGGAAACTGATCTCCCTTTCTGGTCGTCGTGCATTGCATTTGTACAAGTGGGCACCACTCACTCTTCGGGGGGAAAGGGGTTTCCCTGCTTCAAAACCTGGTGTTCAAGTGGGACTCCAAAAAACTTGCGCCCCGTAATTCTGGTTGAGACCTGGCCCCAACGTTCCTTAGTCACCTTTTGGGACCACCGGCCCCCCATGTTCCTGCACCGAGCGGCTTCACATCTTTCACGTCTTGCTTGAGCTCATCTGCCATGCTGTCGAGCTTGCTCATGAAGCCTCCCCACCCCCCGGTGCTCGGGTCCGAATGCCGCTCAAGGCAACGTGCACCTATCCAATCGTCCCCCCACTCAACCCCTGGGGCCCCTCCCAAGCTTTCCGATCATTGACAGCACCTCTCAAACCATCTCAAACCTGCCCCCTGCGCAGCCAACCGGCCGGGAAAGTAGCCGGCATCTTTGTTGGCTTTTCTCTTTTTCGTACCCAGGAAATCGTGCCACCAACCCTAACACAAAATGCGAAATGAGATCATCCCTGCTGTAGTCGCTTCCATTTGCTTGAGGGGAAACTAAAACATATTCACTCCAGCAAATGGAAGAGAACGTGGACTCATGGCACCAAGATGTGTTTTCCCAAATCAATCGCCTTTCTTGCAAAGGTCCAGCAGCTCGTGCCAGGCGCTGTTCTGTACACCTCGCTTGTCTTCCTGTCTTCCTGAGCGGATCGGTCGCAAAAGTACGGACATGCTGCTTACGAAAATGACCCACACGAAAGCGTTCAGTCCGGCAATCGGGACTGTGAGCGTTCTAACAGCAGCGAACAAGTGAAGAATCTTAGAACGATTTGGATGTGGCTGAAAAGTTTTCCCTCCGAGATCACAGAACAACAATTCAAGCCCCAAAAGCAACTCCTTGCGCAGTTGCTTGCTCACGCAAAGAACTATACCTGGATCTTCCTAAGTTTATTTCTTTCTGCCTTTCCGTGGACAACTGCTTTTTGAGGCAAGGTTGTCATACATCTTGTCAGCTTGGTTGTCCAACAAACTGGCGGAGGTGTTTCCGCGATACAGAGGCGTCTTTCCTCGATACAAGGGCGTGTCTTGCCGAACCCTGCTCTGGCACATGTATTTTTGAAGGGAAAGGCAATGTTTGATGGAAACGGCTGAAATTTCTGCAGTTTTGGCAAAGAGCGGAAATTCTCTATTCCTGGACCTTGTAGGTATGTGTGGCTTTTTGACTATGCTAAGCATGCCCGCCTGCACGCATCCGGCCATCAAGACAAGGCCTACCAAGACGGAGCTGCCAAGCAGAGCCCACTCCATTTGGGGGGTCTTTGGGTCGCAACAGCTCCAAACGCCTGCCGCCTTTTCTCCACACGTGCCGCGACAGCACCTTGTCCGGATTCGAGGTGCCATTCCAACGGTCTGTCAGGGGATAAGCTCAGAAATCAGCGCAAATGTTTGCAATCGTCGGGGCACTATCGAGTACTATCATCCAGACATGTGTATTGGCATGTGTTGGAGTGTGTGTGTGTGTGCGTGGGTCTGTTGGAACGTATGTGTGTGCGCGTGCGTGCGTGCGTGCGTGCGTGGGTGGGTAGGTGGGTGGGTGGGTGCGTGCGTGCGTGCGTGGGTGGGTGGGTGCGTGCGTGCGTGCGTGGGTGAATGTGTGTGTGTGTGGCGTTCATGCATGCCTTCGTGCGTGCGGGTGTGTGTGCATGCGTGGGTGAATGTGTGTGTGTGTGGCTGTGTCTGGTGTGCCTGCGCTAGCGCGTGCGCGTGTCCGTGTGCGAGCGTGCGTGCGTGCATGCAGGCCGTGCATGCGCGCATGCGTGCAACGTGCGTGCGTGCGTGGGTAGAAGGTGTGTTTGTGTTTGTGTGCGTGTGTGCTTGCGTGCTTGCGTGGGTAGGTATGTGTGTGTGTGTAGGTGTGCTTGTGCTTGTGTTTTTGTGTTTGTCCGTGCGTTTGTGTTTGCATTTGTCCTTGTGATTGTCCTTGTGATTGTCCTTGCGTGCGTGCGTGCGTGCGTGCGTGTGTGAGTGAGTGAGTGAGTGAGTGAGTGAGTCAGTGAATGAGTGAGTGAGTGAGTGAGTGAGGGAGCGAGCGTGGGTGTGTGTGTGTGTGTGCATGTACGTGCCTTTGCGCGCGTGCGTGCGTGCGTGCGTGCGTGCGCGCGGGTGCGCGCAATCGGGTGCGCGCAATCGGGTGCGCGCGCGCGGGTGCGTGCCTGCGGTGCGTGTGGGTGCGTGCGTGTGGCTGCGTGCATGTGTGGGTGCAAGGGTGCGTGTGTGGGTGCGTGCGCGCGCGAGCGTGCGCGTGCGCGTGCGCGTGCGTGTGCGTGTGCGTGTGCGTGTGCGTGTGCGTGCGAGTGCGAGTGCCAGGCGAGTGCGTGTGCGTGTGCCTGTGCGTGTGCGCGTGTGTGTGTGTGTGTGCGCACGTGTGCGCACGTGCGCGTGCATGTCAGCGTGCAAGTGCACGTGCGCGTGTGCGTGCGCGTGTGCGTGTGGTGTGGGTGTGAGTGCGGGTGTGGGTGTGGATGTGTGTGTGTGTGTGTCTCTTTCTGCGCACGTGCGTGTCCTGAGCGCACACTTTTACATACCACTTCAAAACTCATGCTCGATCTTCCCAAAAAGCTACACTTAAGCTTCATATAAAAGTGTATTGGCGGCGAGGAAGCCAAGGAACCACTATGAGCAAGGGGTGCCCTCTTCAACTCTTACCTTTCCCCTAGGACACCACAACCAGCGGCTGAAGATATCCCCTGCGATCCGGCGCTTGCGCTCGCTGCTCCTGGGAGGTCTGCAGGGCTCGCTGAAGAAATACCAAATACCATCGCACATGACGGAGACAAGACTTCCCTGACAGGCTCAAGGTTTTGACATCCAGGAGAGGAAAAAGAAACTCTCCCAGACCGGGGACGCCCCTTGGTGTCACAGCTGGCCCCAAAACCAAGTTTCCCGCAACCATGCATGCTAAAGGAAGGACATGAGTGGGCGTTTGTCACAGCATGCAAACCAAAATGGCATCGCGCCCTTGTGAAAATGCACCTAGCCTTCTCACCTCCCGCCACTTTCGCCTAAAAGGGATTAGAAACAAGCGGCATGAGCTTTGAATCATCTCTTTGATTCTGGTCCATGCTCCGTCTTGTTTGCCAGGGCATCTCCTGGCTCGACCCTGCTCTGTCCTTGAAGCCAACACGTGTTCAAATGGCTATGGGTCAAACCCCCGTACCCCCAGTGAACATCTCAATCCCAACTAAAATCCCGACTAACATGGCCGGGTGGTGCACCTACCAACCAAAATGGGATCCCATTGGTGTTGACCCACGGCCAAATCTTAGATCCCAGAAACCGCCCTTTGCGAAAGCCTCCTGCGGGAGCAGCGCAGCCCTGCAAGAGGGCCGCAAGCGCCTTCAAGCGCGCGCATCAAGCGGCGGCGCGGCCCATGCTGGGCCACGGGCTGCATTGCATCTACCCCGTGCCCCAGCACAGGACGCGCGAGAATTAGCTAGTCAAACTAAAGCCGACACTTTGGGCTGACTGCATCCAAGTGGGGTATGAATTGTAACGGGACTCTTTGCTGAAAATCGCTCACAGCCCACCCGCTTAGAGACGGTTCCCCGTTTCCGAATCCATGGTTTGCCGCAGGTGGCAAAGTTGTTGCCGGTGTCTGTCTTTGCCTTTCATAGAGACCAAGTTGCACCCTCACCGGATGATGGCCAGCCTCTGGCAATTTCCAGTGCACCCTATTGGGCACCTCTTTAGAAACTGGTGACACAAGGAGCCCAGGAGCCTGCGGCGCAACTCGAAACACCAAACCGGGGATCAAATAACTCAAAGGACTTTTGCGAGAGCACCAAGCCTCTCCGCGGGCGAATTCGGCAAGCCATCACAGCAAGAGTGGAGGCAGGGAGCGCGACTGCCGAAGCAGTAAGACTTTCCGATTCTTGCTCTCTAGGGACAGGCAGCTAGAGGCCATGCTGACGTGCAAGCCGTGACAGCTTGCATCTCCTACTCTGGCATCTTGGACGCCAGAAGTTCAAGGCATTGACCTTGGCCAAACCTCACTGCGCGGCGACCACGTCCTTAGGGCCGCGGAGAACTGCGGGAGACAAGGTGCTGAACAGTCCTGAAACGGTAGGCCCTTAGTTGAAGGGAGGCAAAAAGAAACAACTATTTTAGGGCCCTACTTCAACGGTTGCATCTGAAGGAAGATCAAACAGAAAAAAGGAGTGCCCCCTCTTTTGAGCGGCACCACTCAGCAAAACTATCTTTGCAGAAAGGGGGCGGACAGCTTCTCCGGCGCGCCCTGCGTACTTCCCCGTGCCTCCTGCCTCGGAAAGATCCGAACGCCACAACCTCCGACGACCTCCGACTGGAGTTGAGCAAACTCATCCACTGAACGTGGTTTTAGGTTTTAGGCGTTCAGCTGGAATTGGCACCTCCCAGAACGTCGTAATTCAGACTGCACTGAGCGTTAGACAGGTTCTTCCCAATTAAATTCAGCAACAGGCTGGATAGATGGATTCTTAGATAGGCCAGATAAACTAGATAGATAGATAGATCGATAGATAGATAGATAAATCGATATATATATATATAGAGAGAGATAGAAAGGATAGGATAGGATAGGATAGGATAGGATAGGATAGGATGGGATGGGATGGGGTAGGATAGGATAGGACAGCATAGGATAGGATAGGATAGGATGGATAGATTAGATTAGATAGATTAGATAGATGGGTGGATAGGTTTCATAGAAAGATAGGTTCGAGAGACTTGATAGATACATAGACAGACAGACAGACAGACAGACAGACAGACAGACAGACACACAGACAGGCAGGCAGGCAGGCAGGCAGGCAGGCAGGCAGGCAGGCAGGCAGGCAGGCAGGCAGGCAGGCAGGCAGGCAGGCAGGCAGGCAGGCAGGCAGGCAGCAGGCAGGCAGGCAGGCAGGCAGGCAGGCAGGCAGGCAGGCAGGCAGGCAGGCAGGCAGGCAGGCAGGCAGGCAGGCAGGCAGGCAGGCAGGCAGGCAGGACAGACAAACAGATAGATAGATAGATAGACAAACAAACAGATAGATTAACAGATTAAATAAGCAGTTAGATAGATCGATAGATAGACTAGATTAGAGCCGATTGGATTTAGATTAAATTAATGGATATAATGGATAGATCGATGGATGGATAGATAGATAGATTAATCAGATTAGGTAGTTACTTAGTTAGTTAGTTAGTTAGTTAGTTAGATGCACAGATAGAAGATAAATAGATAGATCTCTGAGATAGACTAGATGAACACATAGATTGACAGATAGATGATAGATATATATGTATAAATGAAAAGAGTAATTAGATTCGATTGATCGACTAGGTAGATACATAGATTGACAGATAAATAGATAGATAGATGGATAGATGGATAGATGGATAGATAGTAGATAGTAGATAGATAAATAGATAGATTAGATTAGATTAGATTAGATTCGATTAGATTATATTAGATTAGAGATAGATAGATAGATTAGATAGATAGATAGATAGATAGATAGATAGATAGATAGATAGATAGATAGATAGATAGATAGATAGATAGATAGATAGATAGATAGATAGATAGATAGATAGATAGATAGATAGATAGATAGATAGATAGATAGATAGATAGATAGATAGATAGATAGATAGATAGATAGATAGATAGATAGATAGATATAGATATAGATATAGATATATGAGATATAGATATGAGATATAGATATAGATATAGATATAGATGCATGGATGCACAGGTAGATCGATAGATAAATAAATCGATGGATAGATAGATAGATGGATGGGTGGACATGAAAAGATAGATAGATAGATAGATAGATAGATAGATAGATAGATAGATAGATAGATAGATAGATAGATTGGATAGATAGGTGTCAATAGATATAAGCTAGATAGATAGAGATCAGGTCACATTCGGTTTGATTAGCTAGATAGCTAAATACATAGATAGAAGAAAAGAAAGCGAAAGAGAAAGAAAGGGTACATACGATCTTTGCGAAGCATTTTCCCGACAGACAGGCATTCAAGCACAAGAGGATAAAAACCAAGAGACAGAGACAGGCAAAGAAAGAGAGAGAGAGAGAGAGATAGAGAAAAAAAAAGGAGAAAAAAAAGAGAAAGGGACAAATGCCTATCATATAGTCTTGTTTTCTAATTGCTCAGAAACTTCCGACAACCGATTTTCCCGGCTCTACTGGTATAATGAGGGTGTCTGCATAAAATGTGCAACCACCCCGAAGGCCAAAGAAAGGACCCTAGGAGGGGATCCTGCTACAGTTGTTCGACCCCCCAACTTGTTTTGCCTCTGAATGCCAAAAGACCATCCCAGACACAATCTTACAAGATTCATAGTTGCATGTTGCACCTTTCACAGAAAAAAAAGCTGGGCTGAGCTCCAGATGAGCGAAAACAGCTGGGCTGAGCTGGAGGTCGAATCACATGTTTTGGGCTTGGGGTTGGTTCTCTTTCCTTGTCTCCGATCAAACAAATTTCCATCCAGCTTGCGGCATCCAAGGAAAACTTTCGGTTTTTGGCGTCGTTCCTTTACAACCCGTGGGGCTGGGCTTGCAAAAAGCCGAGGGTTTCTTGCAGCCCACCGGAACATGACGCTTTGGGGACCTGAAAGGCTATGTTCCTACAACCCAAATTGTGTCCTGGAATCATTTGCCAACAGCAGTGAAGCTACACACCCTCCCACCAATTAACATGGAACCTGACAGGGGGTCTCTAACAGGAAATGGTCTTCCAACACCCCCCCCACGTTCCATGTTAATAGGTGGGAGGGTAACCTCTTTTGCCCCCCGGTAGTTCCGCGATCCAAAACTCCGAGTCGCAAGAGGTCAAGGACCACATCCGCAATGCTTTTCTTCGGCTCCTGTCGGATTCGCTCGCGAATCCGAAGTCCGCTCTAACAAATCGCTCGACATTCCCCCAGAGACGACATGGATGTCTATGGCTCCCTGAGTACCCTCCCACCAGCTAACATGGAAGTGCACAGACCCCTGCTACTTTCCTCTCCAAGAGCCTTTTTGCACTTCCATGTTCGTTGGTGGGAGGGTAATCCGTTGACAGTTTGGTCTAACATCACTAAAACCTGGTTGCTTTCTGCTCCCTGCTAGAAGTTTGACTTTTAGTGGTTTAATGGAAAACCCGTTTGTTGGCAACAAGTTGAAGTCCTAACATCCAAGCAAATGCACCACAGAAAAGGTCCATGATCGCAACGGATAGGGCACCCTTTGGGGGCGTGCCTTCTCGGGCACGCAGGGGGTTATTCTCACTGGCCTTGGTTGGTTTTCATGGCCGCATTTCTGCGGGCGGGCGCTGGTTGCCTTAGGTCTCAAGTCATCCTGCCCTGAGAAATGCCGCAGAGTTTATCGCAAGAAACAACCAACAACATGAGATCTAATAAGTACCACCCATTCCCTCTGGCAGAGAAAGGGGACCATAGCAAAGGACCTTCATCGGTGAAAACGCTCAACTGATCCCCGAACCGGTTTGCCCGTGAACTCTTCCGGCGCACCCCATAAGTTCAGAATGAGGGGAAGATACACATAGCCACTTGCCCAGTTAGTGTAGAGCCCAGGCGTGGATTCTCTACATGGTCCACAGTACCAACATGGTGATCAAAGCGTATATCTTGACGTATATCGGTCTTAGTCCTTACTTGTATCCCTTACTTGTATCCTACGGAAGCCAGGTGGGAACGCCTAGTAAAGTTGCCATATCACCTTTTCAATTGCTACTGGCTTCGTCAATCTTTGAGGGGGCTATTTTAACGGGATTTGTTGGAGGATCAACAGGAAGGGACTGGGACCGCTGTCGCACACCTAGGTTTCAACTCACTGCCCACCTCTCGGAAATTGAGAAAAACAAACATCAAGTGTAAACCTCGGAGCGCGCGAAGGCTAGTCTTTCTCTTGTGTGCCGAGTATGCGACAGAAAAACATCTTCCGCGCGATAGATCATCCTGGGACTTGTGGCGAGCTCTGACAAACAGCAAATCGCTGTTGGGAAAGACACAGAGCCTCAAGACCCCGTGCCCAAAATTAAAGACACCATGGAATTGGTGTATAAAGAACACATCCTACCTCCCTGTGTGCATGCCAGCAGACAGAACAGACAGCAAAAACAAGAAACATGGGGAGGGGGGCGAAACATCCCCTACAGGACGTCCTTGTTCTTTCTGGGTCACACGCGCCAGTTGGTGATTTGGTTTCGTGGCTTGGATGCTAGGGAACCCCCATTTGGCTTCAAAAGTGGGAATTTGAAATCCCCAGACCACCAATCCTAACCACCAAGTAAGGGGTGCCTGATTCTATGAAACCCCTAAAGAAGAAAAACTTTCTCAGCTTGACCTGGGTTTTGGGTGCTCAGATGCATGGCGCCTCCTTGTTGGCCTTGTTCTTCCACTTCCTCAAGACCAGGCGGGTGTTCCCAGCCAGCTCATCCTGAGCAAAATGATCGAATTGGGACATGTGCCAAAAAAAAGAGCCCAAAATAGCCCCCTCTAATCAGCTTCCCTCTGATTCGTGGGTTGGATTGGTGGTTCGGAGGTTTGGGGGTGGTTTCCCCCATTCATCCTCTGGGGCTGAAACCCCCAAACCAAAGCGAAAACAAGCAAACAAACACATGGGCGTTCTTGAAATGAAATGGGGGCCCGAAACAAAATGGTTGGTTTTTGGTTGGTTTCCATTCGAACCAGCCAAAAGAGAGTTCTCCTACTGAGAAACCCCAAATAATCATGAGCATTGGAAGATTGGTCTCTTGTCGGTTTCCTTGTGGCGCCCGTTTGGTTTCGGCTTCCCCTCAAACGCAAGAACGAGAAAGACCAGCCTGGACAAAAGCACGTATGCTGGCCCCCGGTCGTTGTACTTGGTAAGTGGTTAGTAAGCCTGGTTATAATCCACAATTGGGGATAAGTCTCCGATCAGTGGGCTACCTCACCAGGCTTACGATCACCACTTACCCGACGTGCCGAATCGATTGCCCCTGAAAGTAAGGAACCTCCGGAGCACAATGCCAATCAAAGGTTTCCTTTTAAAGTGAGGAAATGGTCGACTTGTGTGGTTTCTGGCTTAATCCGAAGTTATATTTCTTTGCAGGCCTAAGAACCAAGCCAACTCAGCTGTTCAAAGTTGCACAGAAGAGGCAAATGAAGCAATGCTGACATCTGCTGAAAAGCCGCCCTGATACTTCGGTATGTCTAAGAAGGTCTGGTTTCCTTTTGGCTTCCTTATGGAAACGACCAAAAGAGGGTCCCACAAAAAACACACAGCAACCACCAAGACACACCCACTCGTAGTGTCTGGGGGGGGTCCCTCCAAACCCAACAAAAAAGCACCCACATTTTGCCTGCAGGAGGGTGGTTCCCCCCCAAAAAACACACACACCACACCCACTTCTTGCCTGGGGGGAGGGGTGGTTCGGGTTCCCCCCCAAAAAAAAAAAAAAAACACGCCGGACCCACGTTTTATGCCGGGGGGGGGGGGGGGGACCGGCCGCGACCGGTCGCCCACGCTTCGGTTCCCCGGGGCCTCGCCGGGCCGGAACCTGCACTGCTCCAGGTGCCGCTTCCGGTCCTTCACGCAGACTTGCGCCCGGCAGCCCCGGTTCTGATACCGGCAGGGCGCCTCAGGGAAAAACGGGTCGCCCGAACGCTGGCCAGAAACCCCCCGGCGAAAAGTGGTATCTTTTTTCCCGAAAGCATGGCGAAGGGTTCTTCCGCTGGGTTCACTTGAGTTGTTCTCACGAGAGTCATTACAAGGTGTCATTGCAAGGAATCATCATCATGAAAGTCATTGCAAGGAGTCATTGCAAGGAGTCATTGCAAGGAGTCATTGCAAGGAGTCATTGCAAGGAGTCATTGCAAGGAGTCATTGCAAGGAGTCATTGCAAGGAGTCATTGCAAGGAGTCATTGCAAGGAGTCATTGCAAGGAGTCATTGCAAGGAGTCATTGCAAGGAGTCATTGCAAGGAGTCATTGCAAGGAGTCATTGCAAGGAGTCAAGGAGTCATTGCAAGGAGTCATTGCAAGGAGTCATTGCAAGGAGTCATTGCAAGGAGTCATTGCAAGGAGTCATTGCAAGGAGTCATTGCAAGGAGTCATGGCAAGGATTGCAACTTGCACTTGACTCCTTGCACTTGCAACTTGCACTTGACTCCTTGCACTTGCAACTTGCACTTGACTCCATGCACTTGCAACTTGCACTTGACTCCATGCACTTGGCTCCTTGCACTTGGCTCCTTGCACTTGGCCCCTTGCACTTGCAACTTGCACTTAACTCCGTGCACTTGCGACTTGCACTTGACTCCATGCACTTGGCTCCTTGCAACTTGCAATGGCTCTCATGACTCCTTGCAATGACTCCTTGCAATGACTCCTTGCAATGACTCCTTGCAATGACTCCTTGCAATGACTCCTTGCAATGACTCCTTGCAATGACTCCTTGCCATGACTCCTTGCAATGACTCCTTGCAATGACTCCTTGCAATGACTCCTTGAAACAAGCAAGGAGTCAAGTGCAAGTTGCAAGTGCAAGGAGTCAAGTGCAATTGACTTGCGAGGAGTTAAAATCTCTTCTTAGGGCGGCGGGGTAGTGCCGACGACACTACACGAAAATCGACCCTCTGCGGGGATCGGCGTGGTCGAGGTGCAAAAACCGAGGTTTTTTGCGATGTTTAACCTGCTCGCGCGACCCTCTGCGGGGATCGGCGTGGTCGAGGTGCAAAAACCCATGGTTTTTTTTGCGATTTCTGCGGTGCTCGCGCAACCCTCTGCGGGGATCGGCGTGGTCGAGGTGCAAAAACTCGAGGTTTTTTGCGATTTCTAAAGTTCCCGCGCGACCCTCTGCGGGAATCGGCGTGGTCGAGGTGCAAAAACCCATGGTTTTTTGCGATGTTTAACCTGCTCGCGCGACCCTCTGCGGGAATCGGCGTGGTCGAGGTGCAAAAACCCATGGTTTTTTGCGATGTTTAACCTGCTCGCGCGACCCTCTGCGGGGATCGGCGTGGTCGAGGTGCAAAAACTCGAGGTTTTTTGCGATTTCTGCGGTGCTCGCGCAACCCTCTGCGGGGATCGGCGTGGTCGAGGTGCAAAAACTCGAGGTTTTTTGCGACTTTTGTTGTTCGAACTGGTCCTCGGGAGTTGTCTCGTGGTTCGCGCGCCTGCTCCCGGAACCGGCGGGTCGCGGGTTCGATTCCTCCCTGGTCCGCGGGCGGGCGTCGCAAGATGCAACTTGCATTTTAAAGCAACTTGCGCAGAGCAACTTGCGCAGAGCAAGTTGCACAGAGCAACTTGCGCAGACCAACTTGCACCGACCAGTTTGCGCAGAGCGCCTTGCCTAGAGCAACTTGCGCAGAGCAACTTACGCAGAGCAACTTGCACAGAGCAACTTGCACAGAGCAGCTTGCACAGAGCAACTTGCAGGGAGCGCAATTTGCACAGAGCAACTTGCAGGGAGCCACTTGCAGGGACCAACTTGCCGGAGCAACTTGCGCGGAGCAACTTGCGCAGAGCAACTTGCACAGTGCAACTTGCGTAGAGCAACTTGCGCAGACCAACTTGCACCGACCAGTTTGCGCAGAGCACCTTGCCTGGTGCTGTCTCGCGCTTGCTTCACAAATGCTTCGTGTAGGGAAAAAGAACGCATCCTGCAGCGTTGGGCCGACCTCGCTTGCGATGTTCTGCTTTCGGGCCAACCGTGGTCTAGTTGTTTTGTTTTGCCCCTTGTTGGGGTTTGATTTGAAATGGATTTCGTCCGTCCACAGTATATTCGTGGGGGCTGGGGGGAGGGAGAGGGGGCTATGAGGGGAGCCTCCCTCCCTATGGCTGTGTAGGTCCACAATGTTGACCCCAGATTCATCAACCCCGGTTTATGAGTTTGGGGGCCCCTCCAAGAGTGAGGAATCCCCACTAAGACCCCCCCGCCTCAAAATAAACTGGGATTTATTCATCCGGGGTCAACATTATGTGAACCCAATGAGAATGCATGTTCGACCCTTTGATGGCTGATTGCTCCATAATTAGAAGCCATTTCCAAATGAACCCCTGGTATGAAGCCCCAGTTTATGGGTTGGCGAACTGTTAGCCATGGCTTAGCCATGGGAAATCAGCCAAGGCTTTTCAAAGGGTCCCAAACAGACATGATGTACTTGCACTCGGCCGTTGACACAACCCCAGAGAAGTTGCTAAGAAAAAACACGCGTGCCACAATGGTCTTGCATGTCCTGCCAAAAAAGTTCAGGAACTCGGGGAGGAGACTCGTAGCCTGCAGGCTACACAATTCGGATGGAGTTGCTCTGAGAGTGTTTGTATTACACCCTGGGAACCTTGGGAAAAGACCCAGAATGGTTCAAAATAACACGGTTTTCTCCGGACATGTGCCTAAATGGGGTCAATACCCAGTGGGTGTATTCCCAGGGTGTAACCCCCCCAAAAAGAAAAAACAACTTAGAGGTGCGCGCACACGTACATACAAGACTAAGCTATTACCAGAGCAACGTGTTGGAACCCTCTTTCAGTCACAATCACGGCAGTGGCAGGGGAAGTCCCCAAGATCTTTAAAAAATGTTTGGAGCCTCAGAAGCCCAACTGCCATGGCACACTTTTTGGTTGGTTGGCTTTAAAGGAACATCCTACATGAAACAGGACTGGGCTGGTGTTTCCACCCCCCCAAAGGCAACTTGCCGTTGGCTCCGCGCTTTTCTGGGCGCGCCTCAGTTTCTCAACATAGTCCCAAATGGTGGGATCCATCCTTCCTCCTGTAAATAATTACACACTTCCCGAGTGGAGTGACCCAAAACACTCCAAGCTGTTTAATTATTTGCCACTTGAAAGTGTCTCCCCAAAAAGTGCCAAGTCCAGGAAGGTGGGAAGACGTTAACCAAAAGGACTCGAACATGGCTCCCACTTCGAGTGGCCCCCCAGCCCGCGCCGAGCCGACGCGCCGAGCTGCCACTCGATACGGGCAGTTCACCAAGTGATTCGAGAGCGCCTGCAGCGGCAGCTGTTCTAAGCCTCGGCGCGCGAGACGCGGCACGCGGGCGACTCTTTGGAGCTGACCACTCCTGTGATGCAACAAAAGGGGCTTCCCAAAGACCAACCTCCTGATGTTGAGGGGGGAAGTTCCCTTGTATCACAGAAGTGGGAAATAGCCCTCTGTTTTTAAGAGTGTCAAAACCCTCCAAGTAACATGGCAACTGACCAGGAATCGCTCCCCTCAAAAGGAAATTCATGTTCCAGGTACCTCCGCCATGTGAGTTGGAGCCGATGGTTGGAGGGTTGAAAGAAGAAGCGCACCTAGGTCCTCCAGTAACCCTCCCAAAAACAAAAGAATGTAAAAGGGCACTGGGGAACCTAGACACACAAAACACACATCTCGAGTGTTGCCCTGCTTTGAAGACACACCGTGGCCAGGTCAGTCACACACACACACACCCAGGGAAGGCATCCAAGGGGGGAAACGCGGAACTGCCAGGAAACAAAATCAAAATTAAGGGGGTTCCCTCCAAACATGGACTCCCCCCCACTCAAAAAAAAAGGTTGTTTCCTCCCATGACAGGTTTGTTGGGAATGGTTCTGGCTCTCTCGCTCTCTCTCTCTCTCTCTCTCTCTCTCGCTCGTGCGATCCCGCAGGTCCCAAAATAGGAGCATTATTGGCCCAAGAATCTCAAACAAAGTTAGCTCTCATTCACCAGCAACGTTGTCACTCTCACGGCCCACTCGTCACACATGGTAGACACTTCTGAAAAACAGGCATCCCAACAACAACCATGAAACAGCTAGAGGCCTGGGTCCAAGTTCGACGGTCGGCTTTCAGATTTTCAGATTCCCGATCGCCAGGAGGCAGCCGTGCTCCTTGTAGCGGCATAGGACCGGACGGAACTTGCATTCCATGGCGTGCTTCCGGCTCTCGGTCAACCTTCGGAGCTTTCCGCTGTTCCGCTCTCCGGCGGCGCGTGAAAAAGAAAAAACTGCTTTGCTTCTGGCGTTCGCTCTCCGGCTGCTCGTGAAAAAATATATAGGGGTTTTAAAACGCCAGGGGGGCTACATATGTGTTTTGAAAAGACAGGGGTTGGTACAACAAAGGATCCAGGGGGCTACATGTTCTTTGGGAAAACGTCGCGGAGACCAATTCCTGGGAAGCGGAAGTTTCGAAAATGGACCCGCCGGCGGACGTAACTAAGGGTTGCAGATCGGGTGCCGGACGGATTCTAAGTCCGCCTTCAAATCGGACAATACTTCTCCAAATGAACTCTACAAATTGGTCAGGCACTTTCGCGGCCCACTCTTTGAACTTGGTGTGTTGGAGCAGCAAGTGTCACAAACTTGAACACCGCTCCAAAAAGAGACATACGTTGCCAATCCACTCAGGAAGTGAGAATCCCCCTCTGGCTGAAGTTGGTGCATGAGACATCAATGTGAGGGACTATGATGCCAATCCTTTTGCTACCGTGGCTGTGGCCTTCAAATTTTGGTTTTAAGGAACACCACACCTCCATTCTAATGACTCGAACCCTTATCCCCACCCCCCCTAAGTGAGTCTCTGACATTGACAATGGTTTTCTTCGATGCGAAGGGGGGCGGGGGGCAAAAATCCACGCCAGGCAAATTGGATGTCCCCCAATTTCCGGTCACCCGCAAGCTGGGCTTTGATCTTGCCAAAACTCGGCTTGCCAAGGAGCTACTGGGATCAGTGGCTGACTTTGATACAATGGGGCCAGAGCTAGCGGTCATTGAAAACCAAAGGCGTTAGACTTTAGACCACCTTTGATAGTCCCACTTCTTCCTCTAAAAGCTGCCAAATCGGAAGATTTTGTTCTTGCAAGTTCAGAGTTTAGAGGGTTTGTTAAACATCGGTGGCCATGGGGAAAAAGGGCATGTTTTGTTGGTTGAGTTTACAGGGGAACCCGTACCCCCCCCAAAAAAAAAGAAAGGGCACCACTGGCAAACGTAGATCAAGTCCAAATGAGGACGCTCGGCTCACAGGCCGGGAACTTTCCAGCCAGGGCTCTAAAAAATCCCAGGAATCCTGGGTCTAAATCTCATCAACGGGATCCGTACTGTTGGGGAAGTGGGCGGGCCACCGTTCCCCCACCACAAAATCACCACAAAACCAGCGTAAACCACCACGAAACCAGCATAAGCCACTAGAAAACATTAGAAAACCACACCCCAAAGTCCTTTGGGCCTCCCTTTTTAACACCCCCACCACCTTTTCCGGGGGTCTGGTTTTTTAGCTTCCCGAGCCACGAAGGCTGCTCTTCGCAGCCCTGGCTGCGGTACGGGCAGCCCACCGGCCGCCACTTGCCTCGGCAAGTTTGGCGGATTCTTGCTACCTGACCCTCCCCTCCCCTACGACCCTCACTCCCCCCCGAAAAAACAGAAAGAACAAAACTTTAAAAACTGGGCTGCGCTTAGATCCCCCGCTAAAAGCGAACTGTTCGGGGGCTAAAAGAAAATCCCCACTAAACACTAAAAAGCTAAAAAGCTAAGGGCATGACTGGGAACCACCAAGAAACGAGGATCCTTGCATTATACACCTGAACATTGCCTTGTAAATTGTGGTTCCCGTTATTTTGGTGTTGAAAAAGCAGCATGTTTCAAATGTGCAAAATGGAGATCTTTTAAGGAGCCCTGCAATGGGTGCCATATTCTTGATGTTTTTGCCCTGCTGGCTTGGGGATTTTTTGTTTCCAGGTTCCTGGAAAGCAAGCAAGCCACCCCAAACCAGCCACTCCGAGCCCCCCATAAATCCACCAAAAATTCACCTTAAACCCACCCTTGACATACTCGAAGCCTACCCCAAAGCCACCCTACACACACACACACACTGCGCCCCGTAAATCCACCAAACACCAACCGCGCTAAACTAAAACACACACACCCTGAACCATCCTGAACTTGCCATAAGCCCACCCGAAACAACCTTTTCTAAACCACCCCAAACCCACCCTAGACATTCCCTAAACCAGCCTTAAACATACCCTACCCCCCCCCCCTTTTTCATGGATAGCCTTGTTTTTTTTTGCGGTGGCAAGCATGTGAAAGATCTCACATCCTAAGCGCCAAGCTCACCATACATGAGCAACCTAGGCCAGCAGCTCTGAAGCTCAGCATGGCCAACTAGGTCCTCCAGCGAGGTTAGACTAAGTTGGTACCCGATTCTCTCTTTTCTTTCTTCGCTTCTGTAGCTTATTTTAGTAGGGTTCGGAACCCTCCCAACCAAAAAAAGGGGTGAGAAATGGCACCTAGCTGGGGGGACCTAGCCAACACATCATGCCCACCTATGAGGCTCGAATTGAATCTTCACAGCTACCTTCGCCGCTGGTTCGCCGGAAGAGGCTTGCTTCCTTCTGTTCTATGGAAGCATCGAGGCGACTCGGCGGTTCCGGCCGAGTTGAGGCTTTTAGACTTGGAGCGCGAGAGATGTGCGACATACGGATGGAGAAGATCGATTTCGCCCCACTTTGAAGCTATGGGATTCCATTGTTGGTTGGCATTGAATTACAGCCAAATCATCATTCCAGGGTTTCTTGGGCGGTGCGAACGGATTTTGTCCACCCACGGTATCCCTTGCAGAACCTGGGTCCTCCATCCAGTAGAGAGGTTCGAATAAGGGTACCCTTTTCTTTCTGTAGTCTATTTTAGTAGGGGAACCCTCCCAACCAAAAATGGGTAAAAGGGCACTAGTGGGGGACCTAGAAACACTTCAACTCGCAAGGGATGAACGACTGGTGGCTCAGCGGGTCGGGAGCTGGCATCCAGCATTGTGCCTTGAGCCTTGAGCTACCAGCAGTCCTGGTTCGTGATATGGTAGATGAACAAAGGGCATGGACAGCCGGCTCAAGCCAACCTAGACCTAGAAGGAGCAACTCTGGTCGCCAAAGCAATGACTTTCTAAGGTCGGCTACATATGAAGAGAGCCAACCTACCTTTAACCTACCCTACACCTACCGTACCCTAGTCTAAACCTGCCCTGATCTGCCCTGAACCTGCCCTGAACCTGCCCTAACACCTACTCTAAACCCACCCTACCCTGAGCCTAAGCCACTTTCAACCTACCCGAAATAGACTGCGCCGAACTCCGGAGAGAAACGTCTACATTGCTAGTGGCAAGCTTAGCGCTTGTAAGGATGTGAGATCCCTCGTGCTTGCCACCGCAGGATGGGCTACCGGCTACCCATCCATTGATTTGCACTGGCACGCTTCCCTGGCCGCCTGCGCCAGTCGATGAGCTACATCCCTCCCAACCTAGTCATGCAAACGGATTTCCAGGGGCCATTCATGGCAACGAGCACCAATGGAAGACGAATGTTGGTGGCCATGTCACGTATGGCCAACTCTTTTGTGGGATACGGTCCTGGCCTTCCTTCATTAGAACCCTTATGATGCTCCAAAAAACCCTACAAAAGGGATGCAAAACCATCCTACTCACCCAAAGTAAATTGGTGTTTGACCACACGTGAGAGAGGGATCGCAGCCAAGTGAAGGCTAGTCGCACACCTCCACGTGCTCGAGCAAGTCCTTCTGGCAGCATTGCTCTGGGCAGCCGCGGTCCTGTCGCAGGAATTCCATCCCATGCGCACGCAGGGGGAGAGAGAGAGAGAGAGAGAGAGAGAGAGAGAGAGAGAGAGAGAGAGAGAGAGAGATATGGGTGTGGGTCAATTTTCTGGTGTGGAACGTTCCGCGGTGACGCGGACGTCTGGAACGAGTGAGTTACGCAAGGCTGGTTGTTCCGGACCTCTGGGAAGACATGTGTGGAGTCCTCAAGCACGCGTTCATTTAGTGTAAGATGGATAGATGGATGGATAGATGGATGGGTAGATGGACGGATGAAGCGACCAACGGCGCGCGGCCTTACGATACGGCACCTCCTTGAAGGCTTCTTGGGCGGCATGGCGGGCCGCGTAAGAAGCGCAGCCACTTACATGGGGGCATGTGTGTGTCTGTGCGCATGTGGACTTGGTGGCAAATTGCTCCGCTGCGTCTGGAACACGTCTGGAACGGGTCTGGAACGGGGTCTGGAACGGTTACGCGAGCGTTGCACTTGGCAATGCTAGCAAGCAGCATGTAAACATGGTCGTTTCAACAGTGTGACGACCGAGAGCGGTATCGAACCGTTACCGTAGAACAGATTGCGGCGGGGTTGACCCTTAACATAACAGGCCGTTCCAAAAACACATCTGTCAACAGGACCGCTGCCCAATTCCATCCAAGTGCCAATGAATACAAGCCACGCAGCCCTAACCACCAAAGCTCGACAAGCAAAACCCATCGTTAGCACCTCAGGCTTCTCTCGAACACTAGCTTTAACGCGTAGTATTTGGCAAAACAAGGGGGGAGTCAATAACCTACCAAATCACCTGACCGTCTGAATCAATACTCTAAACTAGAGATAAAATGGAAACAAGGTCTGGAACGGAAGGTCTGGATCAAGTTTCTAGGCAAGGTCTGGAACGGAGGTCTGGAACGGAGGTCTGGATCGCATGTGGGTTCCGGACCCTGTGCCGGACCTTATACATTGACTCGCAGCCCTATATATATATATATATATGTAGATATACATATGTATACATATATATATATATAAGATTCATAATATGTATGTGTGTGTGCATTTATACGTGCATCTCCATGAACATCTACAAACCTATATGCATGGAGAGACGTGAGCAGTCAAAGCATCATGTGTACAAACCCACAAAGAGTTCAAGAAAAACTATCTGTGACTCCCGTGTTCAGGGGCTACATCTCTAGCAACAAGCTGTTGTTCCAATTTGCCACTAAAAGTAATTCAACCATCTTCAAAATGGACAAACATGGACTATTGAACACGGGCTCTGCTTTCACCATTCTCAAGCAACGGTACCCAACATGGCACCTAGACAAGTGGAAAGAAAGAAAGCCTGACATGCGCAACCCTAGCTCTTCTCACTTGCTGAGAGGATGGCCCAAAAAACAACAAAGTTCAAACTGTTCTATTACCACTAAGATGGTCTTCCCAAAAAGTTTAATTAATATTCATGAGCTCAGGAAGTAGGAACTTTCGGCCAAGACCACCAGTTGAAAGAAGCCCGTCTTGCGCCCGGGTCTCGAGTCACGAGTCACCAGCGCCCGTGCGAAAAACGCCTCGTGCACACAGGCCACCATGCGGAAGATGCAGCGGGCGGCATGCCGCACCTTGTCACGCGCGCTGGGCTCCTGGCTCCCCGGAAGGCGCCAAAGGATCGGCGAAGGTCGACCGCCGCTGCAGAAGTCTGATTGGAATCGTGAATCAACTTCCTTTGTGGGCTTCCCCTTAAAGCCAAGTGGTACCTTCAACAAGACACACCCCATATGGATTCTGTGGACCAAAACTTGGTTGGGAGTGGGAAAAAAGGGAGGGGGGGTGGATGGAGTGGTGGACGGGGCCACGAGGAAAGTCAATTCTGGGCAGTCAAGGGTGAAGGGTTTAGGGTTTAGGGTTTAGGGGGGGGGGGGGAAGAACTTGGTTGACGTTGGGTTTGGGGAGCAAAACTTCTCAAATTGTGGCAGTTAAGTGGATTTGGATTTCAACCACTAAGCCAGAATAAGACAAAAATGTAAAATGTTTCCCAACAACAACCATGGTAAGAGGATGACTAAACCAGAAAGTAAGGGGAATTGCGCCATTTAAGGGTACATCCAGCAAACAGCTGTGCAACAGCTGAAAGCCCCTACAGTAAATCGATTGGTATTTGTGTGATTTTTACCACCTCTCAGAACTGTATCAGGGACAATCTGAAAAGAAAGGAACGTATCTCGGTGGGGTGACTTGTTTGGCCATTTTTTTGTGAGGCTTCCATTTGGTTTCCCTTGGGTTCCATTCGGCTTGGCGCCGTGCTCGTGGTTTTGGAAAGTCGGTTTGGCCTGAGCAACTCTACTGGTACATGGACTCTTCAACACCTTGTCCCGACAAATGTCCACTGCAAACGTCTCAGTTAGTGTGCCCGTGAACCTGGCCTTTCTCTTGGTGAACGGCGTATTTATTTATTTTTTAAGAGCGCTGCGCTGTTGGGGCATCCCACTGTTTCTTGGCCAGCGCAATCGCCACAACGCTGACTTCACTGACGCCCATCTCCGATCGCGCGGGTTCGAGTTTCTGAGTCTGTTGGGGAGGGTGGTTGCGTTCACGATGGAAGTTTCGAACCGTGCGCAAACTACAGAGACTTCCGCTTGTGAGTTCTCCAGCAGTTGGTCCAATTGTGGTGTGGCTTACATTCGCCTAGCGCTCCTCACAATACGGGGACGAGGGCGGCTGATGCTGAGGGTGTGGGAGAAAGGCGCGGGACTAGTTGCACTTCTTGGGTTGCCCCTGCCCCACAGGTGAAGCGCGGCCGAGAGCAATAGGGTGTAGCCCCGAAACCTGCCACTTTTGATGGGAACACCGTAGACAGAAGTTGGCAAAGCTTGGGACCCTCCGGGCTTCATTTCATACTCTGATGCATGCTTGCAACATCCGGATCTCACACCTTCACCTGGCCTGCCAGACCATCCCGGAACCTTGAATAATACACCTCGCCTGAACCACACCGAAACCTCCGCAACCTTCCTTGAGCCTTACGCTTGCACCCTGAAGGATGGAAGGCTTGCATGCTCGTGCGAGACTGACTGGACGCGAGCATTACATGCGGGGGCGAGACCGAAGAAGACTTTCACGCCTCGCGGGCGAGACAAAACTACGTCCGCCGGCGAGCCGAAAATCACATGCGCTTGCAAGGCCGTGACCCCCGGAAACAGTCATAACCATGACCCCAGTCTTTCCGGGGCCTGTCTCTGTTGCATTCTGTTGCCCATGCATGCGGACTTCACCCGGATAAAGTCTCCAAGTCTCCTCCTGGCACCCGCGCTTGGCGTGGGGGCAGACCACCGGCCGAAAGCCGCAGCGATCCGCGTGTATCCTGGGCCATTTTCGGGCGAGACGGTTTACTTGGTATGCTGACCCCGGATTCATCACCCCCCAGTAGAGTTTTTGTTTTTTTTGTGGGTGTCCCTCAAAGTCAAAACGTGAAAACTCCAAAAGTCCCAAAAGCCCCAAAAGTCCAAAAAGTCTCAAAGGTCAGCAAGCCACACCCAAAAAACTCGAAACGTCTCAAAGTCAAAACGCCTCAAACCAGAGTTCTACTTTTTGACAACCCAAGTGTAGACTTATAAACCCAGGCGTGGCTCATTCCCCCAAAAGAACCCAAGCTTCCTCAGCTGCCCCGCCAGCTGCCGCTCAGGGCAGCCCCGAGAGGCGAACCGGCACTCGCTGGGCCGAAACTTGCAGTCCTGGCGGGCGAAGGGCCAGGGATGGTGGACGCCCGGGAAAAAAAAAGAAAAGCAAGTGCTCTCTCGTTTGCCATGGGTTGACATGGATTTGCCGTGGTTTTGTGGTTGAATATGATCGGTTCACTTTCAATATTTGGGGCATCCGCCATAGTGTCTTCCCTTTGGGGGGCAAATCAACCACTGGGTTTAAGTCTACATTGGGGGAGGGGAGCGGCCCATGGCCCGCGTGAGCTCGCCATAACATAGGCAAGTGCACGGACCAAGGCCCAAATCTTGCATAAAAGTAACATGCTTAGACTGGCCTCAGTATTTTACCATGGCTCAGTGGTGGGTTAAAGGGCACCACCCCATGTTCTGACTTTGAACACCCCCAGCCCATAGTCAACATGTCAGACTTCGCGAGAGCATTTTCCGACCGATCTGGTCGGAACACGCTCCGATGCCATGAGCCTACCTTGAAGGACTTGGTCGAGTCTGGGGCGATGGGCTTCCGCGCGCCTTCCCCAACCACTAGCCCCAGGAGAAAACGTGTTTCGCACCCTCGTGGCTATACAGTGGGTGTGTATCCCATTGAACGTGGGGGGGGGACGGCGGTAGTGGAAACTCGTCCCCTCTTGGACTTTTGAAACCGTGATTGAAACCATTGTTTGTTGGCATTTGCAAGGGGATCGAAACATGAACCAGAGTTAACGTGGGGTCAACATTACGCTTTTTGCAACCCCGCCGACTGATTATTCAGGGCGGCCCCTTTTCAGAAGGGAATCTATTCTTTCAAGGGTACCCCCCCCCTCAATAATAAAGTTAGGGGGGTATTACTCAGGCGTCAACAGTACTTTGTAGGCCATGGTTATACCTAACTTTACGTGTCCATCATACGAACACGCATCTGACACCCCTAAAACAGCACGTGATTCTTGACGCACAAGGCATGGCGGAGTTCCCTATACCCTCTTTGGCTTGCATGGCCTTGCCAAGTGAACAGCCACGGGATTAGAAAAATACGGGGCCAACCTTCCAACGGAAAAAAAAAAAGAAAAAAAAGGAAAAAAAAAAAAAAAAAAAACCGGCGTGGGCCGCCAGAGGGATTTCCAAGTCGCACCTCCAAGTGCTTCTCCAAGCCTTTGGCCGCCGGGCACTCCTCGAAGAGCGGCTTTTATCTAGGGGTTGATTCCTCTTCCATTCTTTTCAGCCATCGTTCTTTTCCAAAACCAGACATTTCCTCAGGGTTTTTGGTGGTTTTCTAGAAAGAAGGATCCCTGGAAAGAATGGGGAAGTTACCCCTAGATTTTTGCGGAAACGGCTTGGATGCGGCTTTTGTGGATCCACCCCTGGGATCCCTGCAAGGAACTCAGAAGGGATTGCTCAGCTCGCAGAGTTCCATGCGCGGAACTTGGGCTCTCGAGGAATAGGGAGCCCAAAATAACAAGAATGGCTGTTGAGCCTTAAAAAAGGCCTTATTGCGAGACCCAGTTGTTCAGTGACCCTGGAAAAAAAACGGGAACCCTTTTTGGGGAAGACCATTTTTCGTGGGGCAGCCATCCAAAAAAAAAAAAAGGAAAAAGGGATCCACTGAACAACTGAGGAGATGATGGAGCCCGGCTGGGCGCCGGGGGTGACCAACACAAGGGCAGGAACAAATTGCGCGAGGCGTCTTTTTTTCCGCGACCCACCAAACCACCCCCAATGCAAAGTGGGTAGCCTCTGTGTGTCGTATACGGGTTCAAACATATGTCATCGGTGACAAGTTGTAGAACCCCTATTAATAACAGATCGCACTTTTGGCAGGGTTCCAGAAAGGAGCCCTGGCAATCTGACATGTGCAAAGTGATCTCAGCCTGCAATGCTCCCCAAACCTCTTCAGCAGCCTACAGGGCTGAAGCATTCAACCCACATGGCCATGAAGGTCAAACGCGTTAATACTGTGGATGGACGAAATTCTGCACCACTTGCAAACCATGGCAACCCATTATTTGTTGGTATTTGCAGGGGAATCATCAATGCAGGGTTTTGTAGGTGGTGCAGGTGTTCGTCCATCTACAGTAGGGGAACCACCTCACAAGCGCTGGACATGAATTCCCGCCGGATTCTGCTGTCCACGGGTCCGGGACCCCAGGGCGCAAAAACGCTTCCGTCCCCCGAGTTTTGCCCTCCGGCAAAGTCAGTCATTCCAAAAGCTCAAGTCAAGGGCCTACACGGTGAGCTCGTCTAGGTCCTCCAGTAGAGAGGTTAGAATAAGGGTGCCAACTTTTTCTGTAGTCTATTTTAGTAGGGGAACCCTCCCAACCAAAAAAAGGGGTGAGCAAGGGGGCACCTAGCCGGGGGGGACCTAGTCGTTGTAAAAACCCCCCCGACATGAGCGCCATCAAAAACATCGGCACACGGACCCTCTCATTGCATCCCCCCAGCCTCGCAGCCGAAGCGGGCGTGGGGGCAGGCCAGCGGGCGACAGCCTTAACTCGGAGCCCGGTGCCACTGGGATGGACAACTTGCGGGGATGAAGCCATGGGATGGACAACGCGCCGACAGCTCGGGATTTTTTTTCCGAGTCCGGTTGTGGGGGATGAAGCCGTGGATTCGCTTAAAGGAAACCGGACTCCCTGATAAGAGCCAACAAGAAAAAGAGAACCGGTTTCGGCGTTTGGCGGAGACAAGCTGCTGATCTTGTTGGTTCTAAAGGAAATTTCCAGGGTCTCCGGAATGCACCAAAGGATCCTCCTCAAATAAAACCACAAGGGATGGTTCCCACATTCCCTGAGAAGAGGCTGTGCATTTTGAGGCATGTGGAGGTCGAAGGGTTGAAACAAATTCCCGCAGCGGCTGTCGCGCACGATGCGCGGGCCGCAACGTCATGCTCTTAGCGCCCGCCCACTCCGAAGGAAGTCTCTCTCTAGGTAGGGTACCTTTTTTTCCTTCTGTAGTCTATGTTAGTAGGGGAACCCTCCCCCACAAAAGGGTAAAAGGGCACTACTGGGGGACCTAGCTCTCTTCGCCGAGGACATCCTGCTTGTCACCGGGAGCACTTCTACCAGACGTTGCTCCACAGCTGTGAGTTCCAAGCAAACCCGGCCTTTCTATAGCCCCCTGTCCGCCCAAATCACTGAGTGGGGATTCCTGGAGGCGAACAACTTCCTGATCGACAGGGCGGTCCTCGAAATTTCCCTCGAGCCATGTCGGGTGTGGAATATCATGCCGCCAAACAATTGGGCCCCCTGCAAGAACCTTCTCACTTTTTGTTGGGGAGGGGTAATGAAGAAACACCAGAAGGGCGAAAGGATGTGTCTGAACATTTAAAAAGCATGCCATGTGTCTAGCAATGATGCTGAATCTGGAATGCTCTTCATCGAAGGTGGAGTTTGTTGGAGTGCCAGCACAAAACAACCCGTGTGACGCAGGATGTAAAGTACTCTGTATCACTGAAACGTGAGGCAACAAGTCAATTTTCCGCAACCACGGTCACGCCTTCTGTTTTCACCACACCCTGGAACGGAAGGCCTGACCATTAAACGTGGACCAGGCAACCCTGTAGTTAATAAAACTTGCCCGGGCTTGGTGATTGGTCCCATGGCTGCCAGTGGGCGAAGAGGGCACCCGGGCCCCCCCCAAAAAAAACAAAACCCTATCAGCCACTAGTTGCAGTAGCTAGCCCCCAATCCCCACGCGTGGAGAAATCCACCTAAACCTAGCGGCAGAGACCCAAGCGGGAATGATCGGGCTAGTGGAGTACACGCTGGGACTAAACCCTGGAAGCCACGGTCCAGGATTGAAACGGAAAAATGGAACCGCAACATGTCTGCAACTGTGTGTGTGTGTGTGCGTGCTTGTGTGTTTCTGTTCTTCCTGCGTCCTGTGTTTGTGTGTTTGCGTGCTTATGGTTTTGTGTGATTGTGTGATTTGTTTGTGTGTGTGTGTGTTCGGTGTGTTTGCGTGCTTGTGTGTGGAGTGTCGAGAGTTTCTTAGGGGGGTTGTTTTTCCCCTTCAGTAACCGATGTCCCTTAGGTCATCCGTGTAAAAACCAACCCCTGGTTTCATTATCAGTCCTTTGATTCCTTACTAAAGCCACACAGCTGACCAAGATTTAAGATCTTGCCAAACATTTGGGTCTGTGTCAAAAAGGGGCACCTCCAAAAAAAGTGTTGTTCCCTTTTGGTTCGCTTTGAAGCCGACCTGGAAGGGTACTCCAAAACGAAGAACTGCCATTTGCTTTTTCGCCCCCCCCCGGGAAAAATGAATATGTCCAGTAGTGATAGATCCCCTTTGAAACCAACAGGGGAAAATAGTAGTCATAGATCCCCTTTAAAACCAACAGGGGAAAATACAACATGTTCATTTCAGCAAATGGAAGAAAAGAAGACACAAACCCGGAAAAGGAAGACAATCTTGCCAAACATTGGGTGTGCAAAACACTGTGTTTCCTGTTTGGCTCTCTTTAAGAAACCTGAAAAGCTACTCAAAAACCCAAACAAACACAAAGCCGCTGTCCCGAAAGTCGCGGGTCAAGCAGCCGCATGCCTCTGCATGTGCCGCCGCATCTTGCGCGTTCGGCTGGTATGAGCAGCCCTTGTGCTTGCAGTCCACCGGGCGGAACTCGCAACCTGGCATCGATGGTTTTGGTCTTTGTTTTCTTCAAAATTGGTTTCTGCTTAACTTTTAGTGGTTTTATGCGGAAAACATCGGAAAACCCCATAGCTTCTAACATCCCTTGGCAAAATGCACCCATGCTGTGGGTGGTTGCGACATCCGCTTCTCGCACCACTGCGAAACCATGGGAAAAACATTGCTTGCTTTGGTATTTACAGGAGAAGCATCAGAAACCAGGGTGTTTTAGGTGGTGCAAGAAGTTCGTCCATTCACAGTACCAATAGCCCACATGGCTAAACTGAAAGGCCAGCCAAGTGGCTAAACAACTGTAAAAACCGATGCTTGGTCTCTGCACAAAGTCGTTCACTCTTTGTGGGTTTAGTACGGAAAACCGCTTGATTTCAGCCAAAAAGTTAAAGTCTAAAGATCCAATTCAATAGCAGCCAAGTCAAGGGCATTGGGCTGGTGGTTTTAAGCTCACCTCCGATCGAGTGGATGGCCCAAAAAAGGTCCGAACTTGTTCTTGACTGATATGGTCCAAACCCACAAAAAGCGACCAAAGTCTGAAACAGAACTCACAAACCAACCAACCAAACAAACACTTACCCCTTAAAACTCCAAGCCCTGGGGAAGTTAATCTTTTACAGACATATAGCCCATGTTACCCACAAAGTTGAGAAAAGTTGTGTTTTTAAGAGGTAAGAACAAAAGAAACAAACCCAACCAAGGAGCCCTACCCCTCCCCTGCATCCGGGATGCCTTGGCAGTGGCTCTCCAGGCCATCGGCCGTGGGCAGCTTCTGGCAGCCCCGGCCGGCGAAGTGGCCTAAGCCATCCGATCCGATCTCCCGGATCCGCGGGGTACCCAAAGAGGGGCGTAGGACGAACTGGAACCCCCCACTTTTTTTGGCTCCAGTTCGGAACCCTCCCCACCAACAAAAGGAACGGTGAGAGGTCGGGGGCACCAATCGCGGGGGAGACCTAGCTGCGAGCATTCAGCTTCCCAACTGGTGGTTTTGGTTCACATCCCCAAATCGATCCAAATCGACGAAGTGCATCTCTACTCTTGGTATGGGCTGGCAAAAAACTGGCTGTTTTTTGCAGACCCCCAATAAAAATGAACAGAACCAAAAAACTAAAAAACTTTTTTTTTAAAAAAAAAAAAAGGGAAAAAAAAAAAAAAAAAAAAAACATGCCAAGAACAGTGAAGAGTGCCAAGACAGGGTTACCCAAAACAAGGCAAACAACACATGCCCCCCCCCCTTTTTTGCCGGGATGCTTGGTTGCTGCAACGACCCCTCTGCAGAAAAAGTGTTGTTCACTTTTCGTGGGTTTCATTTGGAAAACCCAACTTGATTTCAACCAAAAAGTTAAAATCCAAAAATCCGTTACCCAATAGCAGTAGAGGGCGTAGCCCTAAGACGAAGACAAACCCAAAGCCCATAGAACCCACCCCCCAAACAAAAAGGACTCAAAACCCTTCGGCAGGGGTGAAATGAATCACATCCATTTCAGCACGTGGGAGGAGGAGCAACCAAAGAAAAACAACGACCGACCCATTTCGGGCGTACCCCTAAAATGAAGACAAGCTCAAATCCCCAGACCCCGCGAAATGTTCGGCGGTGGTCCCCTCCAAAAAAGTTGAGATGGGCTCGCAACCCACCGGGCATCTCCTTCTCTAAGAGTATTCAGCTTCCCTCCAATTGGTGGTTTGGATTGGTGGCTTGGTGCTTAATGCGAGGCATCCCATTTACCCTCTACAAGAACCAGGAGTTCACATCCCCAAACCGATCCAAATCATCGACTAAGGGTTAGCTGATCTACGCAAAAATCCGCGGGAACTGGCCTTTGCTCTTGGAAGTCTTTCATGTAGGCTCACGTACCAGCCACAACTCACCCCTCGCCATACCTCGCCCCCAAGCCACCGGCCAAAAACCCGACATTTGGAGCCGCTCCAGGCCCACAATATCCAACCCTTGCATTCCACCAAAGCAGCTCCCACGCGTCAAGAGCGAACGTTTTTTTCCCCAACTCAAGACAAATGGCTGTGGCTCAAAAAACTGGTACCAAAATGGAACCCTGGCAAGTGGAAACAGAGGCCAAAACCTGCGTAACCCCTCCTGCTTCATTTGAGCCACACCCAAATGCTTTGACGACTTCGTTCAAAGTGGACGGCAACCAGCACTATAGCTAGGTACCAACAGCCCACCACATGGGTTTCCCATGTTCAAAACTGCCAACCCAAAGCCAAACCCTGCACAGCGCACTGCTGGAACATCCTTTTGAGATTGGATTTGAGGGAGTTGAATTTCTAATTTACTTCCTATTACTGGATTTGAGTTTCCATGTGATTTAGTTGCGTTACTTTTCCCATAAAAAATAGTATTGCTGGATTTGACGTTCCATTTGATTTAGTACTGCTGCAGTTGAGTTTCCACTTTATTTCGTACCTCCTAATTGGATTTCAGTATTGCCTGATTGCACTCTCCATTTAAAATTTAACAACGTATTGACTGCATTCCCCATTTGAAATGTAGCACTGTGGGGTTGAACATGCTGATGTGTGGTGTTGTTTTGCTTTTTGGTTTCAGGGGGAGGGGGGAGGGGCTGCACCAAATCATTACCCCTCCCCCATAAACGATGGCGTTTCCCTCCTCGAGAAGTCTCCCCGTTGTAGGATTGCTTGGTTTTGAATGAAATTACGTAAAGAGATGTGAGTTTAGGAGTGTTGAATTTTCTTTAGACAAAAATGCAATGTAGTGTTGGAGAGCTTTGCTAGGGCTAGGAGCAGCTTCGGCCAGATTTGAGATTGGATTCAAACAGGTTTGTTTGAGCCTTTGGTTTTTCTCGTGGTTGAACATTTAATCTTTTCTTCTGTTGGGGGGGGCTGCGACAAATCATTATATTTCAGGGACCGAAATAATTTGGTTGGGCTTCTTTGAAGTGGAGTTTTTGTTGAGATTACCCCCCCCTTCCACGAACATGGCACCTACGGCTGGCGGGGTCCGGAAAGGCACCGGCGGGGTCCGGAGTGGGCGGCAGGGAATGCGTTGACAATTTATTGAAAGAACATTGGCCTGCCTCCTTGCTCTGGCGTCTCCCGGAGCCTCTTCCGAACAAAAACGCAGGGTCTGCTGGCCCAAAGGCTGGGCGACTTTGTGGCCCTTTGCTTACCCCTTGAAACTCCAAGCCCTGGGGAAGTTTTCATCTTTTACAGACATATAGCCCATGTTACCCAAAAAGTTGAGAATCGTTTTGTGTTTTTTAAGAGGTAAGTTTGTTACGGAGTCCCTGGCGATGGCTGGCCTCGCCTGGAGCCCGGGAGCTAACCCCCAGCCACAGCCACCCCACCCGCCAGACAGCCAGGCCAGGCCAAGGGGCAGGGCACCGGGCGAAACCCGCAGGCGCCAAAGTGCCGGAAGGAGTTGTAGAAGGTCAGCTGCTCCGGGCCTGAAATGGGGCAGGTCTCTTGTTTGAGGGGTTGGGGGGGAGGGGAGGGGGGGAGGGAGGGGGGGGGGATTCTAATTGCCATGTTGAAGCAAACCAGATGGGCATGTGAGTGATTGAGGCGTGCCCCAAGTTGAAAGAAGCGAAAACCGACCCAACTCAGTCACCCATGTTTGGCCATCCGACTTGGTTTCTGGCTCAAAGCTTGACTCGGATCCAATCTTTCCATGAAGAAATGCCTGCGGACCAAACTGTCTACCCTAAGCTTTCGAATGACTGTAGGAAGCGGGCCCGTTTCGTACGTGTATCAAAGTGGGTCATCAGCTGCCCCTAGTTTGGATTGGTGGTTTGGTGGTCACGGGGTGGTTTGCCCTACAAACACCAACTGTTCATTCCCCAAGCCCCCAATCCAAACAACCAACTAAAGGTTACCAGTTCATTCCCATCCTACTAGGGTCACTTAGTCACCCGAAAGGTTGGTGAAATTCGGCCACCACAAAGCCCCATGACGCCCTATAAAGAAAAGAAGGTGGAGTGCTTCGGCGAGCAGGTGAAAACAACAAGCATCCCCACCCCAGCTGGAAAAACGGGAGTTTCGGTTGCCCCTTACATTGACTAGGCCCTTTTCTCACCTGTTCCTCCACACATTACCTCTCAGTCGGAGAAGTAAAACAAGATCCTTTTTCAAAAGGAAAAACCAAGATGAAAATGACCATCTGGACAGTGCTTCCCTCGTTTCACCCTTGGTTTGGTGAGGATCCTGTACTTTTGCCGTCCACACTCTGCAGAACGAGCCGTTTCCAACCACTTCCAACCACTTCCAACCATCTCCAACAGGCCCGTGTTTTGCTTTCACCATGTTTACCCAACCGCCAACGGCAAGGCAAACCAACGGCAGCATGCGCCAGCCGAACCCACCGAGAATCTATCGGGGAAATCCCCTCGATCCGATCGCTTGGAGCCTCAAACGCACGGCCCCAACCCGAAAGTCGAACTCGCTCTCCGAAAATCCGATCTCTTTACCCACGCAAACGGCAAGGCATCCAACCAACGGCCTCAATTCGCGCACTCACGCCGAATCTACTGCATCTCATGACGGAAAAGGAAAACAAAAAGATCCGACCACTCGATCTTAGAGCGCACCCGCCCAATCCTCCGAAAATCCATGGGAAAAAAACTTGAGGAGCGGGTGAACGAAAGCTAGCAGTTGTTGCATGAGATGGGTCGGTGACAGAGTGGATTCATGGGTAGCTTGTGTACAACGAGAGGCCCGGCAATATTCGTAGGATGCGACACGCAAACGCACATGGTGGCGTGGCAAACCTTGAAAAATGAAAACAACGAGAGGCGTCAGAAGCTGTCTTAAAGCACCTCTGGGTTCTGCATGCTGCGTGTGCAAAGAATCTTGCGAGGTGGTTTACTGAGAAGACTGAGGTCTCAAATGAACAAGCTGAATCGGTGGAACATGTAAAAGTTCGTAGCACCAAGTCCAAAACGGGCAAACCGAGACTGCTGAACACTGAGCCACTGCCCGGGGGGGGGGATGGACCAGGGAGGAATCGAGCCTGAGACCCGGGGGGGGGGAGGGGGGGGGGGGGTCTAAATAATTGATGTTTTTCAATCTTTTCGGCTCAAATAATTGAAAAAATCAATCTTTCGGCATTTGAGCCCCTTACCTTGCTTACGCAAGGAGAAACTTCAGCTAGCTAAAGCTAGCTTTCGTGACATCGACGATCGACCGCTTCGACTAGCGCCAGCTCCGAGCGGCAGCCCCGGGCCCGGTGCTTGCAGAAGACCGGCCGGAACCTGCACTGCTCGCTGTGCGTCTTCAGCTCGCCGTGGCAGGGCTCCAGCTTGCAGCCTGCGCTGGAGAAGGGGCGAGGCGAAAAAAACGACCCCCGTTTTTATGTGAAGCCGTGGGGACAAATCCCCCCCCAAAAAAAGCCGTGGGGGAAAAAAGCCGTCGGGAAAACAGGCCGTGCTTTTTCAAAGGGCCTTCAAATGATCTCCATTAATTTATGAAGCCATGGAAAATGATTTATGCCCCGCAAAGGGCTGCAAGATGACCTCCATTTATGAGAAAGCGATATACCCCGAGCTTCTGGGTGAATTCACCCGTAGGTATGGCCCAAACGGTAGCTCCAAGAAATGATTTATACTCCGAGCTTTTTGGTGAATTCACCCATGAGTAATCGCTTAAATATGGGAAAATACCCAGTCCATGAGTCCAACATGGGCATGGCTTCCATGCGTTCCATGGAGGAGCCCGTTTGGCCCGCATCCCCCCGGTTTGCCCCCGTTTGATCCCGGCTGCCTAGTGCTTTGAACGGGCAGGGCACGGGCCGGAACTCGCAATGCTCCTGGTGCCCTTCCATGTCCTTCGCGTCGACCACTGCTTGACAGCCTTCTGCTGCAAAGGGGCCTCAGCCGCATCGCATGGGGGGGGGGTTGGAGATCAATATTTGGGAGTCCCAAGGTAGCCAAGTTGCGATCGCTCTTTTCAGTCACTGTTGCTGGTTTTTGAGGTAAAGTGCATGAACAAAAAAAAAGAAAAAGCAACCGGCGATCCAGGTCGTTGGAGATGTTTGCCCCCAACCCGACAGAAACGCACGCGTCGGCAGATTGGGGGCCACCCAAGCGCCAAATCCGAGCCCTCGGCTGAATGCCTTGCAGTTCCCACGCCAAAAGGCAAAGCCGAGGTGGTGAAACCGCGCCACTGGGAATGCAGAGGATGCGAAAAGCCAAAGCCAAAAAGCCAAGAAGCCACAAGCGAAAACCAAAAAAACAAAGAATTCAAAACAAAACTCCAAAAGAAAGGCTGTTGTTTTGAGGCTGCCTTTTGCGGCACCGTTTTTCCGTGAGGGTTCTCCATGTTTCTCCTAGTTGGGGACAAGCCCAAACGAATCATAATAATCAAATCCAGGAGTATACCTGGCCAGACTTAGGCCGGCAACCAGATATGTTTGCTGCTGGTTGAACGGGACAATGAAGGCACACTTGAATGAAAGATAAACCCTCTGCATGTCTCTGCTGAATCCATCTGTGCGGAAGTGGCCATCTCTGACTCCCATTCCTCTCTTCCAAGGCATTCTGGAGGAATGGCTCACTGTCTCTCTCTATCTCTCTCTCTATTTTTCTCCACATGGCGCGAGGGAATGAAGACTTGGGAAGAGAGGCAGCCATCTCTTCACCAACAATTGGCTGGCATGGCCTCGCCCCTTTCTTCCCCGCCCTACCGCTCATGTCCCTTCCAATCTCCGAGAAAAAGGCCGGCAAAAACGGACAAACCAGCAAACCGCCCTCCCTCCGGTGGGAAACAGGGAATGTCCGACAAAAAGTTATCCAACTAGTGGTTTCCTTTTTGGGGGGCCAAAGCCTGGCTTCATTCCATGCCTCGCACCAGCCAAGATTCTGGGTTTGGTCTTCAAACTACACCAAGCAAACCTACTCGACCTACATGACACTTTACCATGCCAGGGGGGGGGGTCCTTATTTGTTCACTAACAGGGATCCTTACATTATACACCTGAACATTGCCATGTAGATGGTGGTGTCCCTTGATTTTGGTGTTGAAAAAGCCACATGTTTCAAATGGTTGCAAAATGGAGATCTTTTAAGGACTGGAAAACGAACAAACTATTCTTAGGTAATTCGAAGCCAACAGTTTTAAGGAGCCCTGACTAACCTCACCCATTCTCCCGCTGTGGTTTTCACTCTGGGCATTTTTTTAATGGCGTCTGGGGCCCCCGGGCAGCTCAGAGGCCGGAACCCGCAGCTCAGGCCATGAGCCTCCCGCTCCTGCGCGGCACCCTTTGGTCCGGTTCACCCCCCCGTTTTTGGCCCACCCCAACTAGGCCCAAACCAGAAGAGGGGTTAGAATAAGTTGGTACCCGATTTTTTTTCTTCCTGTAGTCTACTTTAGTAGGGGAGTTTCCTCCCAACCAGCAAAGGGTGAGAAAGGCACCTAGCTGGGGGACCTAGAAAAGCAAATTGGATAGCCCCGGCTCCCTCCGTCCGGCTCCCTAACCAACAGCTAGATCCTTCAGATTTGAGAGGTTAGAATAGGGGTACCCGATTTTTTTCTGTAGTCTGTTTTAGTAGGGGAGTTTCCTCCCAACCAACAGAGGGTGAGAAAGGCACTACTGGGGGACCTAGCCAAAAGACCTGGATTCTTTGTTGCACCTCGCAGCCGCTGTCTTGCCCTCTTTAAGGGACCTGGAATAAAAAGGAGTAGTCCATGAGAAACCAAAAGATTCGCTTTGGGCAGGTGAGATGGGGGAGCCTGACATTTCCACCCATGATCTATAATCACCTCCAGCTATTTATCAGGTCTCTTTTTGTGGGGGATCCGTTCTTCCAGGATCCTTGATTCATCACTGGAGAGCTTCTTTTAACTCAGAGAGAAAGAGAGAGAGCGAGCTTTGTGGGCCATACATGCCTTTGTCTTTTTCAGGGTACCCCAAAACGGGCTCCCTTTGGTTTCCCTTTAAACCCAAAAAGAGAGTGCCATCCCAAACAAAAGACGCACCTGCCTGCATAGAAACCCTTCCATAAAATCGCCCCGTCTCGGAGCTCGCGGGATCCCGCCTCTAGAGACAGTAGCTCCAGGCAGCCCCGCTTCGCCTCAGAGTTTGGACGGGCCTCCGTCGATCCACGGATTTCTTCTTTGCGAAAAAGGTGCGAGAGAGATGCAGCCCTGAGAAATGGTTCATGGCCCCTCGAAACACTTGGTTGACGTTGAAAGGGGAGTAACAGTTTATATTTTAACAGTTAAGTGGTTGGAATCCTAAGTGGTTGGATTTCAACCACTAAACCACAATAAGATCAAAAGTGGCAAAAAATGTTTCCCAACAACAACCACAAAGAATTCTCCCAATCACAGAACACAACCCGTCCCAGGATGAACCCCTGGTGATCAACCACAACCATCCCACCTTCGGGGACCCAAGCCTTCGTGCGGGTTTCCTTCCCCTTCGTGCGGGCTTCACCCGGGTTTGCCACGGATTGGTGGCCAGCTGGCCCTTTCCGAACCCAGCGCGGCCTCGCGCAAAGGAAGACGAGCTGGTCCGTGGCGACGCGCGACGGGACATGCATGGGCAGAGATTTTCCGTTTCACCCGCCAGTTCCCGGCCCCGATTTAGAGAGATTTACTTACCCCCTTAAAACTCCAAGCCCTGGGGAAGTGAATCTTTTACAGACATATAGCCCATGTTACCAACAAGTTGAGAAGTTGTGCTTTTAAGAGGTAAGTTTAGAGAGAGAGAGAGTTAGGGAGGCCGAAAGAAGTTGCTGTCAACACCCTTGCCGCCAAAACATGTCTGGACCCACATGCAAGTTCTCAAAACGCGGGCGAAATCATGAAGCGGGGCTTCCAGAGTCCCAGTCGCGTGTGGGCAAAGTTGGGGCCGGAAGTCACAGCTTGCCGAGTGAGCCTTCTGCTGGCAGTAGGACGGCTGTTCAGCACACCTGAGCGCGATGGCTTCGGGGCTTCAGGGCTTCGGGGTCGGGCCGATTTCTGCAAAGCGCGCTTTGACGAAAGCTCACTTGAGGACCTGGAGATAACAAGTGCATCTTTTGAAACCATAACAAGGTCGAAACCAAAAGATTGAAGGCCGGCTTTGGGCAAGCAAGCAAGCAAGCAAAGCAAAGCAAGGCAAAGCAAGGCAAAGCAAGGCAAAGCAAGGCAAAGCAAGGCAAGCAAGCAAGGGAAAGCCAAAGCGATGCTTCACTTCACCTGCATTGGGACATCTCGTAGTGACAAGCTGTTTAAACCACTTTTGATGCGCTTTCTGTGGTTTCCCCATGTTGTTTGGCTAGTTGTTCCTCTTTTAATACTCTTTTGGTACTCTTTTACTATCCTACAACGGTGGATCCACAAAAACCGCATCCAAACCGTTTCCTTTATTGTTGGCTTCAATAGAACCCTCTCGGGCCATAGGAGACAACGTGATGGACATCATGGTTGCTTGCGCGCTCTCTCCAGCCTTGCCAAGGGTTTCCATCTTGTGGGTGCGTCTGTTTTTGAAGGAAACTTGTTTGGACAGCTTTAAAGGAAACCCAAAAAGGAAGCAACCCCATTTCAAAACTCACTGCTGAACCATGGGTGCGAAGCAGGGATTCTGGAAAAGTAAAAGCGAACATCGATCCCCTTTTGGCTCTATTTAAGGGAAATTACAAGTTAGGGGCTATTTAGCGCCCAGGTGCCATGGAGGTCAAACAACGGGTTATTTGGAAAAAGGTTCTGGAAGGAAACTACAAGCGGAATCCACGTGGCAGACGCGTCCAGATTTCAACGATTTGGGTGCGTTGTTTTTAAAGCAAGCATCAAACTTGGTGGCTTTCAAATGTGGTTTCCGCTTTAAAGCAACCCCAGAATTCAGGTAACCCTTAGTTGGTGGTTTGGATTGGCGAATTAAATTCGCATTTGAACCCCGGGTTCTTGTAGAGGGGAAATGGGCAACCCCTCCTTTGCCACCAAACCACCAAGTAGTGGAAAGCTGAGAAAAAAACTTACCACCAAACCACCAATTCGCTTATTTTTCATTTTATTTTTATCCCGGAAAAAAAAGGAAACAAAACGAGTACCCGCCAAAAGGCCACCCGACCCCTTTAGCACCCGAGGCGCCCGCGCTCTGCGAAGCGACAGGGCACAGGCCGGAAGGGGCAGACCTCTCCGTGGGCGACCCGTCGGTAGGCGCAGACCAACTCCTCGCAGCCCCGGGCTTCGTGAAGGCACGCCACTTGGCGGTACTGGCCTCGGCGAGGGAGAAAAAAACCCTTGGCTGTGGCTCAAGAAACCGGAATTCCCCAAATGGCTTGCCCTGGTAAGTGGAAAAATGGACCAAAACCTGTGTAACCCCTCCTGTTTAATTTTGAGCCACACCCACTTACGTGCTGCAACGACAACGATTCCTCTGCGAAAGAAAAAGAAGACAAAAAAAAACAAGAGACAAGTAGAAGCTGCTCTCACTTTTTGTGGGCTGAATGGGAAACCCCTTCCCAAAAAGTTAAAGCCGAAAGATCCGTTACCCAATGGCAATCCGGATTTATGGGGCGTCAAAAGCGCTTGGTTGCTGTGACGACCCATCTGGAAAAAGTGTTTCAATTGACGTGCCCAACGCAGAAAATCCGGCCTGCTTCAACCAAAAAGTTAAGGTCCGAAACCAACCGTAAAGGGGACCCTCAAAAAAAAAAAAAAACATGCACGCTGGAGCTTCCCTACTGCGCAATTCACACACGCTACCACCGTAGATGCTTCAGAAGTTAGCTATGTGGTTAGCAAGTCTCACTTCCCAAGTTGACTGGCCAAAAAAAGTTTGAACTTTTTGTTTACCACCAAAATGGTCTTCCCAAAAAGTATGAAGTCCATGAACTCAGGGAGTGAGCAAGCGGTTGCTGACCATGCTAACTTGTGAGACCATCCAAGTGGGCCCACCGCTGCAGTACGGGGGATGAAGTCTCGGCTGCCTCATTTAGTGACATAGTCCGTATCACCCGGAAGCAATCGGGTTTGTACCATGTCGCTTCCCCTTTAAAGCCACCGCCCAAACACCTTCTGAGTGGGTTGGCCAAAAAGAATCTGAACTTTGCATTTATCACTAAAACTCACTTCCTGAGCGGATGGCCCAACAACAAGTCCATGTTTTTTGCTTACCAGTAAACTGATCTTCCAAAAAGTAACCCAAGTCCGAGTTCCGGAACTCGTTTTAAGTGAGAAAATGGAGCCCTTCCAACCAGCATGAAGCCCTGCAACTCAGCAGTGCTCAACCTGCGACCTCGACCCCCCACTTCCCAGCGACGCCGCCAGGGATCCAAGTTGATTCAATCGTCATGTCGACCCGGGATGAATCAATACACCCGTCCCATTAGGCATGGTTGACGTTGGGTTTGGGGAGCAAAAAATTGAATTTTAGTAGTTAAAAATTGGATTTCCCACTAAACCACAATAAGCAAAAATGTAAAATGCTTCCCAACGACAACCATGTAAACCCGTCCCATTATTGGGGGGGTGTTCCAAAAGTAATGAATCCAACCACTAAAAGAAATTGGACACCCCCCGATCAAAATCAACCAGGGGTGTATTAATCCGGAATTGACAGTACCAGCGGTTGCCCAATTTTTGAAAAAAAATAACAATCGCTGCAAGGTCACCATTTTCGGAACGCCCTTGTCACACCGAAAAGAGGAATCCTGCATGTTGGAGAGGTCAGGATTCTTGTTGCGAACAGGTTGTCCAAACAGGGACAACCCGTGACATCCCTGGCTTAGGTAGGTGGGATTGTCTCAAAATGAGGCGGTCTCTGCATGTTGGGTTTTAATCTGGCTTCCCTTTACAGGGTCAACCGTAGGGCGTGCCAACAACAGAAGACGTTCCTTAAAGACTGCATCCAAAAACCACATTCTTTCCCAGGTGATCCTCCAATTCAGCTGGTAAATGCGATTTCTAGCTGGCCCCAATCTATCCCTCA